>ML283914.1:0-77275 GCA_005239495.1 Nicotiana undulata | reverse complement strand
TTCAGACCGATTTCGGTCGGAAAATATTTGGACGGAAATAGCCTGATTTCTAGTAGTGATACACGTCTTACAATTTGGGTTTGCGTATTAATAAGTGTTGTTTTGCTTTGAAATTTGAATATGGGGAATTAGATCTCCCATGTTTTTCATGGATATAAAGTTAACAAATAAGAACTGAGACCATTTCACTACTAGTATTTATATAGCTCTAGTTTCACATGCAAATCATACCCTTGCCATCGATTACTCTGATTAGCAGCACTACTCAAAATGACTATTACAAATTTCCTCAAAAACCAATCCAAAAGTGAACAACCACAAGAAACTCCAAGTGAGGATCTTGATGAGTTTTTCACTTGTCTTCCCAAAGAAAAAGGGTGGAGACACCCAATCTATTCCTATTTCAAAACTTTTGGTGTCAACCCAAAGAAATCCGAGCCATAATTTCGACACAAAAACACTTTGAAGCTCAAAACAGCGGCCTAATAATAGCGTCCATACCAAAATCTGGCACAACATTGCTATAAGCACTCACTTTCTCCGTTGTAAACCGCAACAACAAATTCAACGTCCAACAAAATAACCCTTTACTCACTCATAATCCTCATGAACTTGTCCCATTTCTTGAATACAAACTTTACGCTGAGTGTAATTCCCTTCCCGATCTCTCTCTTTTACCTTCTCCACGTCTTGTTGCTACTCACGTCCCTTTTGGGGCATTACCAAATTCAGTTAAGACCTCAAAATGCAAAATTGTTTACATTTGTAGGAACCCTTTTGACACCTTTGTTTCAGTTTGGCATTATATTGTAAAAATTAGACCTGAATCTTTAGGTCCTTTTACTCTCGAGGAAGCCTTTGATTTGTACTGTAGGGGAGTTATAGGGTTTGGTCCTTATTGGGAACATATGTTGGGGTACTGGAAAGAAAGTTTAGAAAGTCCAAATAAGGTGTTGTTCTTGAAATATGAGGACATGAAATTGGATGTGTGTAATCAATTGAGGAGATTAGCTGAGTTCTTGGGGTTTCCTTTTACAGATGAGGAGGAAAAGGGTGGAATAATAAAAGACGTGTCATCTCTTTGTAGTTTTCACAACTTGAGGGATTTACAAGTGAATAAGAAAGGTAAAGGGGCCATTTCAGATCTTGAAAATAGGAATTTGTTTAGGAAAGGTGAGATTGGTGATTGGGTCAATTATTTTACACCTTCCATGTTTGAGAGGCTTTCCAATGTTATGGAAGATAAATTAGGAGGCTCAGGGCTTACCTTCAATCTGTTAAGTCAAGAAACTAAGCATGTCTTTGGATATGTTAAAGTTGAAAATTGATATTTGAACATGTATTTCACTTAAAAATATATTGTAGTTTTGTGAGTGCAGAAATAAAGTTTTTCTGAAAATTTTAAATTTTTGAAAAATCTCAAAAAAATTTACAACATTTCATGGATAAATATGTTTTGTATAAATTTTCCGGAAAAAAAAAATCTGCGTCTAAAAGTTTATGCTACGGAGTAGAATTCTTCCTCCACATGCCCTTGGGACCAGTTTGATTAAATCATGCGGGGAATAACATGGATTGTAACTTAGTATTGCAGTAATACATTGATTATAGTGCATGGATTAGTATAGGAATATTATCTTGGACGATAATGTATATTTAAGGAAAATTATGTGTGTGTTTTTCTTTTTTAAAATCAATATGTGGCTTGTTTACTTTTTTATAAACAGATTGGTGAATACAAGAAGGTTGTTTTAATTCATATATTACTGATCCCTGTATTCTTTTTCAGTCTTGTATAACAGGCAACAAAAATGATAACTAAACAGTAATAATGAATATTTGCTTCTGCACAACTTTATGTAAGTATAGGTATCTTCCAAAACTATGACCAATTTCCATAAATCAAAAGATTGTAACTTCTCTTATACTATTGAAATTAACTATTTAATTCCCTATACTTAATTTTTTAAAACACGAAATGTGTTATACAGCCCTCAAAGGTAACAAAAAATGGAGAATGATAAAAAAAAAAAAACAAGAACTTCAACAATTTGTACACAAATTGTAATAAGAAAACAACAAAGGAGAGAATTCAAAAGTAGTAGTATACAAATTATAACGTACTGGGCGTAGGCGAAGCTGGAGAGGTTCTACAAATTGGACAAGTGCCACTCTTCCGCAACCATTCGTCAACACAATCCACATGAAAACAGTGTTGACAGTCCGGTATACAACGAACCAAATCTTTCGCACAATACTCACACAAGCAAATAGCGCATAGATTTGCATTAATTGGACTGGGCAATCTGTTGCTTTCCCCTAATACCACTTTGGGAAATGACTCTATAACGGGCTGATCCAATCCTAGGAAGTAACTATAAATAGTACCATTGGAAGATGCAGATGCGAAGTCTTCGGTGTTAGAAGAAGCAGCTAATTTGACGCGCAGACAAGCGTAGGAAGCAAACATGATAAGAGAAATGAGAATCAAAATGCCAACGACAATGGCGATACCATATCTGAGGCTAATTACTCCGCTTGCCGAATCAGGTAAGTTAGCTACGGACATTTTGTGTGAGAAGATGTAGCTGCAAATTAAATGGAAGAAGCAATGAAAAGCGTTGAAGCGAGGGTCCGCGGATGAACCGGAAAGAAATTTATGAGGTTAGACCGGAGAGTAAATGTTGTCAGAACCAAATAAATGGAAAATACTATGTTGATCATGTGCACGAGAAATTAAATGACTACAGAGTGTTTGAAAATGAGATCCGGGTCAACTTTGGGAATTGGGCTTAGCAGGGCATATCCTGCTGCTAGGGAAAATGATATTGTACAAGCTCTTTCAAAATAATAGTTGAAAAATGGTCAAGCCTTATGTTGAATCCGTGTGTTCTCACAGTGGAGGCATCTGCCATTGACAGATGAGATAGAGTGAGAGAGGAAGAAATGAATATTCTACAATATGTGAAACGGATTTCTATATACCCAAAATATCTTATTGTACAGATTATATACGTATCCGGAACCTAATTGTTATCTTTTTGGATAAAAGTTACATTAATGTGTGTAAAAATAAATAAATTACATTTCTATATATAACTCCGAAATTCTCCGCGCTATACCTTAACGGTAACTTTTGCCGTTAAGGTATAGCTCAATAAATTCATGCGATATACATGTTTAGCGCCGGAAATCTGTGCGCTATACATGGACGATTTGACTGCCAGGTATAGCGCATGGAATTAAAACGCTATACCTATTTAGCGCATAGAATTACCGCGCTATAATTGTTTATGGGCCCACCAATAAGTTAAGTGACATAACAATAATTCAAATGTGTATAGCGCACATTAAAAGAGCGCTATACATCAAAAATTTCAGCCCCCGGGCTAGCCATTTCCTATATAAAGGGGTTAGGAGTTTAGGAAAATCCATTCAAAAAATATTCTAACTCCCATTCAAACTTTTCTTCTTGTTAAATTCTCAAGCATTTTTTCATAAAGTCTGAAGAGCGTAGAATAAGAGTTTCATTATATTGGGAGGGGGGTGGGGTGAGGTTGTGATGGAGAATAACTCTGTGAGGTAAAGTTTATCTCCACAGTGTCATGTTAAATTGTCTTACAATGGAGTACGATAAATTGATATCGTTGTTATGCAAAAAAATGAGTGTGAGAAAACGTTCAGTGATACTTAAAGTAACCGGAAGATATCTGTATTCCGTCACTTCGCAAGGGGTTGCTTTTTACTCGGAGTTTAACATCGACGATGATGAAACTCTGAGGGATTTTCTGAGGACTCTGGATGAATACCGAGAATTTTTTGTAATCAAAATGTTGGATATGTACGTCAAGGTCGAAGGCGTTCCCAACAATGAGGTTTCAGATGAAAGAGTTTGCCTTGATTTAAACGTATCACCGCCGATGAATGAGCAGCGAGGAAATAATTTCTCTCATGCTTTACATAATTCACAAGACGAGTGGTAAACTTCAACTTTCCTTTGTATTACAATGTACATTTTTGTTGTATTGAATTTGTATTAACGCTCATATATTTCACAGGGGGTATCGACCGAATATGAATTTTACAAGTTATGAACCCAACATAGTTTTGGTGTGTTGGATCATGGTGGTCCATCCGGGGGTCATCACAAATATGAAAATGTCGATCATGGAATTTTATCACATTACGACTTGTAAGTGAAGTGATATAGCTATATGAAAAGTATTTATTAATTTCAGTAGCTTATTATTTTGTTGGTTGTGCAGTGAAAACGAGCAAGTTGAACCACATGTACTCACTCAATTGCTCGAAGACGACGTATTAAATCGGGATCTGGCAGATGCATAGGGTGAGGAAGAGAACAGTGATTACGAAAACAATGCTGATGAATTCGGAGACGAGACACCCTTTCCTCGTGAGGATGATGATGAGATAGAAGGACCTGATTTGACGAGAGAGTATGCTCCACCCCTCCCCCCCCTAGACGAAGAGTGTACGAGTCCCAAGTGTCGTTTCATTCAAGGAAGATTCCTTACCTTGATAACTTGCCAAGCATGCCGGATGTGGAAGCTCTCACAAGGGATTTTGATGAAATTCGGACAGCAATGTGGGATGAGTCTAGACCAACGGTGCTGGCAAAGGGCATGATTTTTCCCCATAAAGCGCGTGTAAGTAGGGCTTGTATAATGCACAACGTAAAAGAGTGTCGTGAGATGATGGTATGGGAGTCAAGTCCGGTGGTATACAAAGTTGTTTGCCGTAGGTGGTTTTGGTCATGTCATTGGATGTTGCGTGCGAGCAAAAAGAAGACAGGTCTGTGGAAAGTGGGTAAATACATTCCCACCCACACATGCGAAATGGACACATTCAACGGGAATCACTTCAACTTGGATATTGACTTGATTTCTCTTGTCCTTATTCCACACCTCGAAGCGTCCATAAGGTAGAAAATCAAAGAGTGCATTACATCAATCCACCAGGAATATGGCCATACCATTACCAAAAGAAAGGCATATCTCGGGCGCAAACGAGCGTTTGAAATTGTCTATGGTAACTGGGATAAGTCATTTGAATCTTTACCCAGGTACATGGCCGCACTGCAACACTTTAACCCCGGGACGATTGTTGAATGGAAGCTTGAGCGGAGTCCAGAAAAATCAGAATATATATTCAATTACGTGTTCTGGGCGTTTAAACCAGCAATTGATGATTTTTCGCATTGTCGACCCGTAATATCCATAGACGACACTCATGTCTATGGAAATTACGATATCAAGCTGTTGATAGCCGTGGCAGTAGATGCTAATGGATATATATTTCCTCTAGCTTTTGCTATTTGTGCTAATGAAAGCCAAGAGACGTGGACGCTGTTTTTGAACCACTTGAAAGAGCACGTTGTCAAACAACATTCCAGTATTTGTCTAATATCTGATCGGCACAGTGATATCTTAAGCTCTATGGAGAACTTGCCTGCATGGAAAGAACTTTATGCCTACCACCGTTACTGTGTGAGGCACTTTAAGGCCAAATTTCAAAAGGCATATCCCAATAAGGATCTGCATGATTTGATGTGGATGGCAGCAACAGACCACCAACAACATAAATTCTAGAGGCACATGGAATCTATCAGGAAAGAAGACGAGGCAGCCTATCGTTGGTTACTGCGACATCACCCTGAAAAGTGGACTTTGCATGCGGATAGTGGCAAACGATGGGGAATTCTGACTACAAACGTGTCGGAGTCTTTCAACGGGTTATTGAAGTCGGCAAGAGGATTTCCTGTCATAGCCATGGTGCGGATGTCATTCAAGCAGATGGCATAGAGGTTTGTTGAAAGGTCTGCAGCTGCAACACCATTGATGGAAAGGGGTGTTGAATTTATGCCAATGCCGATGAAGAGATTTGAGAAATACAGACGGTGAACACATTGACATTCATTTTTGCAGTATGATAACGAAAGAAATGTTTTGAAGTTCGCACTGTTATCCATCAAAATCAGGGGAATAATGTACATATTGTAAATGAATCGACAATGTTATGCTCTTTTGGAAAATGGTCCATCTACCACATGCCTTGCTCACATGCCATCAAGTGCTTTCAAAAAGTTGGTTTAGGTATAACCAACTATGTTGATCAACAATATAGTGTTGCTAAGTACCTAAACACCTATAGTGGACAGTTGCAGCTAGTGGGTGCTGAGCATTATTGGCCGCCAGAACCATTTAAAATGGTGTGTAACAAGTCCTATTTGCGTCGAATACAGGTGCAGAAGAAAACGCGTATACGGAACCAAATTGATGTTAGTGATACCGTTTATGCGCGCAAATGTGGTATATGCTCGCAAACAGGACACGACCGTCGAAAATATCCTTCGGCTGGTTTGGGTGGCAATAGTAATCAAGCTCATGGTGGGTGTTCTTCTAGTATGTCCAACTATCAATGAGTTTATGTTGTAATAATTAGTTGTTTTGTTTATGTTGCAAGATTTATAAAATAAAATTATGTTTGTTAATTATGTGTATATATCGCAGTTAAATACTACGTTATGTGTGTTGTCTTGTCAAACTGAAAAAGCTTCCCAACTGACATAAAGTTGTTTCGTACCCGTCAGAATCTTTAACACGCAAAGCATAGCGCAGTTAAATACTACGTTATGTATGTTGCCTTGCCTATAAATAACGGGCTCATTCTAGTTATTTTCTGCGCTAAAAAATAACTAATAGTAAATCTTTCAAGAAAAGCAAGGTTTTTTTAACGCACAAATTTTTCAGAGGAAATCCCTTTGGAACAAAGGGGTACAAGGTCCTAGACTTAGCCACTAGGAGGATACATGTTTCTAGGGATGTTCAGTTTCAAGAAGATATATTTCTTTTTGCCACTAAGTTTGAGTCAAATCCTTCTAGCTTCCCTAAATCATTTCCAGATTTCATTCTACAGGTATTGATCCTGACCCTTGTAATTTGAGAGATGATCATCTATCTGATAGGAATGTACACTCCTCATATTCTGTCACCAGTGACTCACCTAATAATTCACCTTTCCATATTGCTTCACCACTTAAAAACCTAACCACTTCAAATCATACTACTACTCCACCTGAAAGACATACACAACAACAGAATGATGATTCCACCCTCACCAACCAGTCAGATCTTCCACAATTGAGAAGACTATCCATAACTCACACAACTCCCTCACACCTTAAGGAATATGTTTACTCCATACCAAATTTACAGCCTAGCACTTCCCAAATCAACCAAACTTCACTTACCACATTATTCGCTAATAAGCATCATGTTGCATTCAATACTCTTAACCATTAAAGTCAGCAGCTCTTGAGGAACATTTGACATGACTGTGAGCCAAACTCTTATGAGGAGGCATCTGTGAATCCTGCATGGTAGGCAGCTATGACTCAGGAATTTCATGCCTTACACACTAATCATACTTGGGATTTAGTACATTTACCCGCAGGAAAGAAAGCTATAGTTTGCAAGTGGGCGTACAAAATCAAGCACAAAGATGATGGGAAAATAGAGAGATTCAAATCCAGACTTGTGGTGAAAGGTTACACTCAGGAAGCATGGATTGATTATACTAAGACATTGTCCCCAGTGGTGAAGACGTGAGGTGTGGATCTTGGTTCAAACTTATCCTTATGAGTTTTCAAAGTAGTAGGATAACACAAGCAGCCAAAACTCCTAAGATCTGAATAGTTGGGCTTACTATCATATAGAATCTCAAAAGGGCATTTGTTTTTAGGGACTATGGAAGGCCGTCTGTTTATCAAGTATGTGGTAGTGAGGATGCACTCCCCCCAATATTTCATAGGTAATTTGGACTGGTATAGTAAAGACCTGCCTATCTCAAGTAGGTATTTATGTTTTCTCTCCACCACACCATTTTGTTGTGGTGTGTATGGATAGGTTTTCTATGAACAATTCCCTTGGTCTGGAAGTATGACATTTATTCATTATTGACAAATTCTAGGCCATTGTCAGATCTAATGATTTTGACTGTGGTTTTGAACTAATTTTTTATCATGGAGATGAGGCTTTGAGGATCTGGAGTACATTACTTTTACAGCTCTACAAGTGAGTTCAGGTTGATCTACTAAAATCATCAACCAAGATCAGGAAGTATCTATGATTGTCATGTGTGTTTACACGATAAGGGCCACATGGATCCCAGTGAATTAGTTCAAAGATTTTAGTAGAAGTGGTGGTACTATGGGCAAATGGAAGCCTGGTTTGTCTAGCTGGGCAAAAGAAAAGCTGTTTGGGAGAAAAAGTAACAGGTATTGTGGAAATTCCCTCATTTTTACAAAAGGTACGTGTCCTAATCTATTGTGCCACGGGTGATCAACATCATTTCCATGAGACATAACAAAAGACATTGAAATAGAATTAACAGTAGAAGAGTCAGTCTTATTGATTGAATGGAGCATATTTACATCATTGGGTAGACATGATGCTTTATTTACAAATGCAGATGAATGAGGAGGATGACTCTTAACTCTAATTGTAGCATCAACAGCTGTAGGAAGACATGCACTAAAGTACTTGAAAAGATCAAAGTTGAAAGCATAAATGAAATTTGACTTAGATTCATGACTGAGACACTTTGGGCCACTTCTTGCCTTACCAATTTCCATAGGCCTCTTCATTGAAGGGGCATGCATTAGACAGAGATACTTATTGAAGTTAACCATACAATTGAGGTACACAGTTAATGAATGAATTGAGATGAGATTAAATTTGAAGATGGGTACATATAATACTCTGAACAAAATTAGGCTAGGACTAAGGAATGCATCTCCTATTTATGTCACTTTGACTTTGTATCCATTAGGTAGGGTAACTAAAAATGGATAAGGTAATGTATTGATGTTGGTTAGACAGGATTTTCCGTAAGTCATGCGATTTGAGGCTCCACTATCTAGTATCCATAAGTCAGCAATAGATTTAGAACATTTACACATAGTTGTTTCTGCAATCTCTTTATAAGTAGAGCAAGCTAGAACACCTGCAAAATTTACAACTCCACATGCAATGTTGTTTTGGATTCTCCCCTGTATTTCCAGCTTCGAAGGTCTCTAGCATGTTCAGCAATTGTCCATATTGTTCCTTTGTCAGACCTGACACACCTTGGTTTGAATTTTTGTTCTTTGAACTTTCAATACTTCCACCAAATGACTCTTCGCAACCTCCATGAACATTTGCAACAGACCCTGCATTTTTGATTTTAGTGAATTTGAAGTCTTGTGGAAATCCAAATATTTTATAACATATATCTTTAGTGTGCCCTGTCTTCTTGCAATAGTCATAGAAAAGTCTTGACTTGTTATGTGTGTGACTTCCATTTCCTCTGAATGAATTATTCCATGTGCCCCGTCTATGTGGAGCATAGTTAGTCCTGAATGTGTTTTGACCAGGCCCATTGGCATTGAGTTATGCAGATTCCATAGCCAATTGGTTACTCGGCCTCACTTCTCTTTGCTCCTCCTCTTGAATTAGAATGGAAAAGGCTTATGTAATGGTTTCATCATTAAGATATTACCCCTCACAACTGTGTAAACTTTGTTAAGTCCCATTAGAAACTGAATTAGTCTGCGATCATGTTTAGCTTTATGCATGTTTGCTTTGGTTCCACAAGTGCATTGACAGCTTTGTGTGTGGGCATTTAAAGTGTTTAATTCCTCTCAAAGTCTCTTCATTTTTGTATAGTATCCTGTGATGTCCAAAGCACCTTGACTAAGGTCATTTATTTTCTTTTTAAGCTGATAGAGTTTTGCCCCGTTAGTTTGATCTATCGATCCTCCAACTCCTACCATAACTCCTTGGCATCATTGATGTATTGTAGACTGTCTGACAAGTCCTTTAAAAGTGAATTAAAGATCCACAACGTCACCATATCGTCACATCGAGCCCACTGGTCGAAGTTTTCATCATTGGAGCTTGGCTTCTTACATTTTTCGGTGATGAATCCGACTTTATTCTTCACTGAAAGGGATCTAAGAACGCCTCTCCTCCAGGATCTATAGCCCGTTCCATCGAAAGCTACTGGTTCTAGCGTTGTTCCGACACTCTCGGATGGATGCATGTACAGAGGACTAGTTGTGTCCAGGCTAGGGTTAGTTGTATCTGAGGTATCCTTATCTCCGGCCATGATTCGGTTGAAATTAGTGAATAATATTTATCAATTATGAAGGAGAGAAAATCACATGATTAACCCGTGAATCTCAAAACCCCTAAATCCTCGATTCCACAATTTAAGAGAAGCAATAACAATGAATGAATAACAATGAGATGAAGAAGACGAGATAGACGATCTTACAACTGGAACATACGCTCTGATACCATGGTGAATCCGTGTGTTCTCACGGTGGAGGCATCCGCTATTGATGGATAAGATAGTGAGAGAGAAGAAGAAATGAATATTCTAGAATATGAGAAACTGATTTCTGTATTCTCAAAATATCTCAATGTAAAGAGTATATACACATGCGGGATCACATATTTAACTACATAGTTTAAGTACAAAACTGCCCCTACCTAACACTAACTAACAAAGGAGATAAATACAAATACAGTGTCAGTCTCGATAGCTTATTGTACACGCAAGAATCATCTAACAACACATCATTATCTTTTGTTATTTCTTTCCATTTTCATTTAGTTCATTTTACTAAGTTACTATATTTAGCTTATAACGTTTGCTTTTTTTTTTTATTTTTTAAATTTCATTTTTACATTTAAGCATTCCTTAGCCTTAATCACTTAGCCAAATCTCGAACTAGGATATTGATTCGTTAATATTTCATGAATAAAGTTTACATATTCAAAAGCTAGATAAAGGAAGAATTGTGTGTGTTGTCCACACCAAATAGTTGCGACACTTTCAGACCTACGGAGTGATCCTAGAGGTATGCAATTGAAGGACACAGCCTTTACCTGACATAATTGTCTGAAAGTAAAGAGGCATTATGAAAAATTTGGCTGATCACAATTGCTCAGCTGAGCCATTTTAGAAATTTTCGCAAGTAGTGTTATTGCACAATTTTATTTGTTATAACCGTAATGTGCCAAAATACACTAAATTATCTTGAAAATTTCTTCATTAACGAAAAATGTAGACAAATCTTTTTCTTCAATATAATCTCACGATTTTTAATTCTCTCATATAGTACAATCTTTTTCAGCTAAAACCCATACTTTTTTCAAACTCGTTTATTTAATTAATTTAAATTAGCGTTTCTGGATGTCAGAAAATGACAATAAGGGTTATAGTTGTCATTTTAATACTTTTAGACAGAGAATGAAATCCAAGAGACATAACCCACTCAACGTGCATTCAAATCAAACCACAAAATCAAACCATCCTTAAAAGGAAAGGATTTTCGAGGCTCAAACACAGCCAATCGAAGAAGCAAAAAATTCTACAAGTGGTTCTGCGTCTTCACCTCAATACATTTGAAAGCTTTTGTTGAGCTACTAAAATTCTCAATCTAAATAATACAAAAGAAAAATTAGCAAAAAGAAATAATGGCTTGTGCTGCTTTATCAGCAAACAGCTGCAGCACCATAGCCTCATCTTCTAGCGGAAGATTGAGCTTTTGCACATACCAAAAGGGCTCGAAATTGAGGCAAAAGCAGAGTCTTATTCGGTTCAGAATTAGGGCAGCTTCAACTGATGATGCTGATTGCAATGATGAAGAATGTGCCCCGGATAAAGAGGTCACTTTTTCCTCTTGCTTTTCTTTAGTTTATATACTTTTTTCCTTGTTGAAAATGTTTATGTGGATTAGTATATGTTGAAATATATAGAAAAAAGGAAGTGGGTATGTACAGTTTTGTACTTTTTTTCTTTTTTTCTTGAGGAATTGTTTAAATACGTAAAGAATTAGCAAACTGGCTTTAAAAAAATCAAGCTGGCTAGTAATTATGGCTACTTATGGATATTTGTGTCAAACAATGGAGAAGTCAACAGTTTGAAATCATTTAGAATGTATAAGGTTGACGTGCTAATTCTGGAAAAGCTGCAAAGGAGAGTTGTATTTGTTTGTGCTTATAGAGTTACATCTATATGCCTCTATATAGATGTATAGGATACACTGCTTCTTTTTCACTATTCTTGAGCCGGGGTCTACCGGAAACAACATATCTACCTTCTTAAGATACGTTAAATGGATCTTGGGCCTAACTCAATCCCAAAAGCTAGCTCAAGAGGTGAGGATTGTCCAAGTCCATATAAGGAGACCACCCATCTCCTTCAATGTCGATGTAGGACTCAACACCCCCTCACTCCCAGGACTGGACATGTGGAGCATGGACAATTATGGGAGCCAACATCGGAAAATCGGGATGAGTCCTGCTCTGATACCATGTTAAATGTACCTTGGGTCTAACTCAACCCCAAAAGTTAGCTCAAGAGGTGAGGATTGCCCAAGTCCACATAAGGAGACCATCATCCCCTTCAATGTCGATGTAGGACTCAATAGACGTTAGGTAGTAGAGGTAAGGTCTGTGCTCACATTACCCTCCCCAGACCCCAGACCCAGTATTGTTGTTGTTGTTTCATGTAGAGGTACATGGAATGTTCGGATACTTTTTTCATGTCTAGTGAGGAATTCATAAGTACGGTGCTATGAGTTAGGTGAAAAATAGAGCAAATTGAACATTTCACGGGGAAAGATATATTGAGAGAAGAGAGCATTTTGTATGGCTAGCCGTAGGAAGGTTGTAAATAAATGAAGCCTTCATATTTTCTTCGCAAAAGGCCTAAAGATGCCACTCAACTTTCAGAAAAGGCCTATCCATGCCATCCGTTAAAAAAATGCTCATTTCATGCCGCTGCCGTTACACCTTTGGCTCACCTATGCCATTAATGAACTAACGGCACATTTTTTTTTATAATTTTTTTAAACCCCAACATTTCCACGTGTAATGTCTTCATTCGTTCGAATTAACTAATGCCCCACATTATTTTAACCTGTGTTATAGCTATTAACCCAAAACACCACCGGTTAACTTATTACCCATTAATCAACCCAACCCCAACCCAACCCATTCCAAAATCCCCCATTTCCAGTCATCTTCCCCAAATCACATAGCACAAACCCAACCCATTCCACAATTACAAGTTGATCAGAATGGGTTGGGTTTGTGATTTGGGGAAGATGACTGGAAATGGGGGATTTTGGAATGGGTTGGGTTGGTTAATGGGTAATAAATTAACCGGTGGGGTTTTGGGTTAATAGCTATAACCTAGGTTAAAATAATGTGGGGCACGAGTTAATTCAGACGAATGAGGACATTACATGTGGAAATGTTGGGGTTTAAAAAAATTATAAAAAAAAATTTGTGCCGTTAGTTCATTATTGGCATAGGTGTTACGGCAGTGGCATGAAATGAGCCTTTTTTTAACGCATGAGCCTTTTCTGAAAGTTGAGTGGTATTTTTAGGCCTTTTCCGTATTTTCTTTAGAGTGAGTTAGGGATGATGAAGCGAATTTGGTCTACATTCTTTCATGGATTATATTTTCACTGTTAAGCCATTTTACATCTTCTTTAATGAAATTGTAAACAATATCTCTTCACTTTATGTAGCAATTTTGAGTTTATGTTTGCTGCTCAGCCCGTAATTCGCAGCTTTGTTTAACAATCGTTAGTGGATTAACATTGTACGTCGTGGTGTCCAGCAAAATGGTAGTTCACACTGGAAAAAATATTGATACATTTATGTTTTATTTAAAACAGGTCGGGAAGGTGAGCATGGAATGGGTAGCTGGGGACAACACCAAAGTGGTTGGGACATTTCCACCTCGCAAGCGTGGCTGGACTGGATATGTTGAGAAGGATACTGCTGGGCAGACAAATATATACTCTGTTGAGGTTAGTACAGTTCTATATTCTGCAATCTGCAATAGTGCAATGACATTAAGTTCTCTTGAAGCCACATTGTTCAGAAGGTATGGAGCAAAGGATGTTTCAGATTATGACTCTTTTTTTTTGGTAGAAGGACGAAGTTTTCATTCATCCTTCTGTTAATTGTAATCCTAGTATTAACAGCCCTACGGGCCTAACTGCAGAGGATCCCAGCGGGACCTCCTTATGTAATCATATTAGTTAATGTTTCAGATTGTGACATGTCTTAGCTCTTCACATGAGAAACTATCCCGTAGTGAAATCTGTCTGTTGAATTACAAAAACGAATCAATCATTATTTGATTTTGTTAAGTTCAACTTCAAGTAGCAATATAGTATTACCTCTGCAACTGCAAGATATTATATTGATGCTTGGACAGAGTAAACGGTCGTAGGCTGTTTCACTTTTTACTCTGAGGTATTGGGCCAGAAGGCTCACCCATATGAGTTTTCTTAATCCACATATGCAGAGAGCAAATCATGTTTTGAGATGGAGGGTTTATATGTTTCTAGCTTTATTCTATTTGTCAGCTTTTCTCCGCGAGGGCTAAATCTAACTTCCATTATTTTACAATATTAACGATCCAGTAAAATTCCACTAGTGAGGTATGGGAAAACTTCCATTATTTTAGTGAATAGTAAACAAAAAAAATACCACAACAACATACCAGCATATTCCCACAGTGTGGGGTCTGGGGAGGGTAATGTGTATGCAAACCTTACCCCTACCTTGTGGAGGTAGATAGACTGTTTCGGGTAGACTCTCGGCTCAAGAAAAGCAATTCACAGCAGGTTTGAAAAAGATAAACAGTAGTATATTCAAGTGAATAGAGCCAGTTGGTATAGCCAAAAGATCAACGATGTTGGCCATGTAAAGCTGAGGAATCGTGTCAGACCTCACACGTTCAGAGCCTAACATATTTATACTAGAGATATCATGAATCGTGTCTAGGAAATATCAGGGATCTCAATCTTACTTTCATAGCCTACATCCTTTGTTATTTCACTTGGGACTTAAGGCGGGAAACTTTTTTGGCATAATCAAAGTATGTAGGCTATGTAAAGCTGAGGATGTAGAGATTCAGACATCAAATTTTTCGAGCCCTAAGGTATTTATTCTAGAGATATCATGAATTGAGTCTGGGACATTTCAGGATTCTAGAAAGGAGTCATGCGATGAATCATAAAATACCAATTGCTAATCTTTTGCTTTTACACAAGACAAGCCGTTTTGCTTCTCCTGATCGTCAATGCTGATCAACTCGGCTCTTTTCCCTGCTCCCTGGCCTCTCACTTCATTTAGGATCAATTTGATTCTGCCCAAAATCCATCACAATTACTGAATAGTTCGGTACAATACGTGATGGGTGAGTGTATATATCTTGGCAATATCACATTGAATCATCATCCTCTTTTAGTCCTTATAAAGAGGAAATATTATTACCTGAAGACCTGTATGAATTCATTATGTTTTCTGTGTCGCTAACGTTGCTTACTTTGGAAACAGCCTGCAGTATATGTAGCAGAAAGTGCTATCAGCTCTGGGAGTGCAGGTTCCACTTCTGATGGAGCAGAGAACACCGCAGCTATTGCAGCTGGGATAGCCTTAATCTCTATTGCAGCTGCTTCATCGATACTCCTTCAAGTCGGGAAGAACTCACCTCCTCCGGTACAAACAATGGAGTACTCGGGACCATCCCTTAGCTACTATATCAACAAGTTTAAGCCGGCGGAAATAGTCCAAGCTTCAGTAATTGAAGCACCAAATGCACCAGAAGTTGCCCAAGCTTCAGTAGCACCAGAAACTGAAGCACCAACTGCACCAGAAGTTGATGTTGCCCAAGCTTCAGCAGCACCAGAAACCGAAGTACCAAATGCACCAGAAGTGGAAAGCGCTGCTCCAGAAGCTCCTCAAGTTGAGGTCCAATCTGAAGCCCCTCAAGACACTTCAAGCTCAAGTTCTGACATCTCTTAGGACAAATCATTTAGTTTTCCTGTTATATATTGGTAGATGACCTAGTATATATATATTTCAGTAAGTTTTTGTAATACTATTATTGAAAGAGAAATATTCTGCGTGTCAACAATCAATTTAATTGGATTAGTTAAATGATCATATCTCCGTATGAGTCATCTACATATGTTATTTAGGTAAATCCTATGTACCGGACGAGCTGGACTGGGCTGGACGTGGGAAAAGACAGCCCGTCCGGTTAGCGGGGCGGGCTGGGATATTCCGGGTGTTGGTGGGTCCGTCCGGGTTCGGGCTTATCGGGTCCAGACCGGGTTGGGTTAATTTTTTTTTTAATTTTTTAATGTAATTGTTACTTAAGTGTCCGCAAACTTTAAATTATAAAATAAGTAATCTAAGGCATAAAATTAAACTTTAAAGTTCAAGGTTTTAAATTTGAAATTTTAATTTTAAAATTTTAAAATTGAAATTAAGTGGTTACATTAAAAAAAATTATGAAGACTAATATGTAAGGATCAAACTTTCAAAGGCTTTCATTTCATATTTTCATTGCATAATAATACTTCAAATTAACTTGTCTTATAAACTAACACATTAAGATTAAATAAGTCTAACAAATTCAAAATAACACAAATTGTCTCAAATCAACTTAAATACGAATTCCTGGAGGACGCTCAAGACAACCCTTGATATGCCTCCTTAAACTTGTCGTGCCCTCCCACTTTCGATGAACATTAAAAACTCAACCACATTTCTTGCACTCTACTTTGCGAACTTCTTCATTTTCTTCTACCACCTCAAAGTGTTCCCAAACATGTGAACGCACTCTAGAAGCACGGGGCATGATTTAACTTGAACCTAACAAAAATGGTAACCACACTTCACTTGAGAATTGTATTTTTGTAGTGGCTATCGTAAATAGTTGATAAAACTTGAAATATTAATTAATTGAGAACTTGAGAGCAATAAGCAATTCAATAATCAAAAGGAAGTTGAGAGAATTAGAGTAGAAGAAGAGAGTTAGTTGTGAGAAAAAATAAAGAAAAGGGGGGCTATTTATAGTTATTAAAAGGTTAAGAATGTAATTTAACAATTATTAGGGGGGTGGAGGGGCTACTTTAGCAAGGGGATAGGCCGAAATGGCTAAAAGTACAGATAATGATCGTTGCCCAACGGTCATTTTTTATTTTAACTGTTTGCAACGGTTAGAATTTAAAAAAAATTACAACTTAAATCGGGTTGAATAGGGCCGTACTAGGCTGGAGTCGGACTGGAACACGATTAAAATCCTTGAATGGGTTAGCAGGCTAGCCGGGTTCCGGTGCACCGGTAGCCAGAAACGGCCCGACCACGTCCGGCACAAACCCCCTACCCTAGCCAACCCGTCCCACCCCTTACCAAATCGGAATGACCTGGGCTGAACCGGGTTGTTAGTGGCCCGGCATGGCCTGTCTAACACCTTTAGTATGTACTGATCTCTCTCAACTAGTGACTGTTACATATACACTAAAGGTGGGTCCGTTTTACCAGTAAAAACAATTCTATATGTTCTACCCCAGCTTATCTCTTAACATACTCTACTTCTTTCAATTATTCTCACCCCTCTCTTTTTTTTTTTTTTTTTTTTTTGGGAGTTTACCCACATCTTTGGAAAAACAGAATTGTAAACCTTTCATTGGCTATACCTTCCATACTGGATACCTACTTAAGGTGGGTCCATTTTACCAACCACATCGTTCTATGGGCGGCCATATTGTTTTCCAATCTTCATTAGTATTTCCAACAACTGCTCCTAAAGCTAAAAAAGAATAGGTCTGTGGGCGTTCAAGTACGGTGGCGGCAGAGCCAGAATTTTTATAAATGAATTTAAAAAATAAAAATAAAAATTAAATATATGGATAAGTCAAAGGGATTCAACATTTCATACGTATACATAAATTACTTTTTTACCTCACATACACAATATAATTTTCAAAAAAAGGAGGTTCGGATGAACCCTTAGCTCATCCATTGCTCGTGTATAGCTCATTTGTGTTTACAACAATAATAAATATACCTGAATTTCAAATAAGATGAATCAGCTATATGATTCTCACTAATCATATTCCTCATTTAAATCCAAGGCTAAATCATGTAAACCTTGCTATGGGCTGTATGTAACCGTGGAGACACGATGATTAATTAAATAGCTTGATCGAATGTGAAGTAAGTGCATTTGTTTTGTTTAGAACATCCACAATAACGTCAGTCATGATATAACAAGTTCGTAAAATTATCATAGAAGATAATTATTCAAAACATCATACATGTTACTAACATTGGCATTGAAAGACAAAGAGATGGATAATACATATTACCCAAATTCAAACTGCACTTGCAACGATGGAGATGTGATCGAGGTTATTGTTATATTGAGAATTACTTCCGCCGTTCACTTTTACTTGACATGTATACTAAAAATATATTTTTATTTTTATTTGTCACTTTACGTATATCAAGAATAAATATTTTTTGTTATATCCACAATATTTATTACTCATTTAAAATTATTTTGTCAAATCTAATCAAATATACATAAATTAATATGGGTATCATGATAAATTATACAATTCATTTATTATTTCTTAAGGGCGTGAAAAGTCAAAACATGCTAAGTAGAAGTGAACGTAGGGAGTATGTCTTAAACACTAAAAAGTTAGGTGAAGATCAATAATTACGATGAGTTGTGTTTTGTTTTGATGACCTAACAAACTTTTATGTGAAGAACCAGGTCGAGGACCTAATGCACATACAACATCACAAGTCATCTATGTCTCCAGGAATTTCGGATCATACATTGCTGAATAAAGACGGACCAGCTGAGGGACCTGCTCCCTCATCGGACTCACAGATTCAAGAACAAGTCAATTTGACAGCTGTAAAAAGCTGTGACAGAAAAGTGATTGGTTGTCACTGCTCACACTACAGTGCAGTAGTCACTTCCTTGTGGTTGAGCCTTGTACCCTCAAGACATTGGGCATCCTTCTTGGGATGTGCAATGTATGAGACTACCTTGAAGCAAAAAGAACAATACATACTAACTTGAGCATTCACAAAAAAAGAATATTCAAGCATTAAGTGCTCTCAAGCATTAAAGACTCAAGAGCTTCAAGAGCAAGAAGACAACTCCACTAAGACCTACACAACGTGTTCATCAAGTATTGATATTATCCTTAGTTGAGTTGTAATCTTGTACTTTGTTTTCATTGTATCCTACTAGTTTTTGTAGAAGCAACTAGTTAGGAATCTTTTAACTCTTTATTCTCCAAAACTTATTTGTGGCTAAAGCTAGTCATGAGTCAAAGTCTTTGTAACTAGATAGTGACAAAGTGGCTTGTAAGAAGGATTACAAGTTAGTTTGTTGAAGTCTTTGTAAGGTTGCCTTTCAAAGTGGCTTGTAATAGCTTAGATTACAAGTTAGTGAAGTTGAAATCCTACAAGTATAGGTCGTGATTTTTGTCCCCTTGAGTGGGATTTTCCACGTAAAAATCACTTGTCTCTTTACTTGTCTTTCTAACTCTTAACTCTCTGGTAACTAGTAGAGGACCTGATACATCTACTGTTTGGTGGACTCTTCAAATTATAATTTTTTTTTGTCCATTCGGAAAAAAAAAAAAAGAAGCACATCATGGGCTATTTGACATTAAATCAGAACACTCTTGCATTTGCGTCGAACTCCCGTAGTCGAAATGTTTAAACAAGATGTGTTAGATATTTTTACCTTTTTTCCTATTTATATTTCAGTATTATGAAATACTCCATTCAATCCCTATTAATCGTGTAATCAAACTTAATTTATTTCAACATATTTAACCTTCCAAAAAGTATTTACTATTTTTTTTTCATATTCACCCTTGTTGTTCTAATTAATGAAACATTTATTGGAATAAAAGGTATTTTAGAGAAATTCCCTAATAATTAAGGATATTGTATATCTTGCTAAAACATATAAATACTACTATTAACCAAAGATACACTTTCCTCACCAACCAAAATTTCACAATATTCTTTCTCAAAATTAAAATCCCCAACCCTTCATGTTTTCCATTTTCTAAAACCAAATACAATATACTCTTCACCAAAAGCACCAACTACCATATTTGAAAAGACTAAAATACCCTTCACCAACTCCCTTTTACCTCTCTGTCTCAATTCTTATATAAAACCTCCTACCCTTCTTTTCCTCAAATATCACTAACAATGGCTATTTCTCTAGCTGTTGCAATTCCTTTAGCTTTCATTTTCACATTCGTAGCTTATCATCTCTACTACCGTCTCCGATTCAAGCTTCCTCCGGGCCCAAGTCCACGGCCCATCGTCGGAAACCTGTACCAGATAAAGCCCGTCAGGTTTCGATGCTTTTACGAATGGGCCCAAACCTACGGACCGATCATTTCGGTTTGGTTCGGGTCGACCTTAAACGTCGTCGTTTCCAGCTCGGAGTTAGCTAAGGAAGTTCTGAAAGAAAAGGACCAGCAGTTGGCTGACCGGCATAGGAGTCGATCGGCGGCTAAGTTTAGCAGAGACGGGCAGGATCTTATTTGGGCCGATTATGGACCTCATTATGTTAAGGTTAGAAAGGTTTGTACAATTGAGCTTTTTACGCCTAAAAGGCTTGAAGCTCTTAGGCCCATTCGAGAAGATGAGGTCACTGCTATGGTGGAGTCCATTTACAGAGATTGTAATCCTGGTACGTTTTTACGGAGTAATATTGTGAATTTCTCTTTTGTTTATTGTTTACATGTATTTTTCAGTTGGTATAATTTCTCTTTTATCAATTTTTGATTGCTATAATTCTCCGACACATTATCCGGTTAAAACCTATCAAAAAATATTCATGCCTTAAATTATCCTATTAATTAAAATTATGTTTTAAGAATGATATCTATTAATTGCTTTTAAAAAAGTTTAATATCTAGCTCTTTTAAAAATATACCTGATTGGACTTATTAAATAAAAATAAAAATACATGATTAGATATACATAATCTTTGAAAAAGAAAAAAAATATATGGGTAAATACGAAAATCTTGTAAATATTTACCAATATCTCCTTTTGTTGCACTATTATTTGAAAAATTAAGATTACTTTCTATGTGAAAACTTTTAGTTGACAAAACCAAAATTAATAATTTTATCAAATGAGAAAAAGGAACGTTTCAAGTGATTATTTGCCTGAAGTACTCTCCATAAAAGTGTTCTAATCAACATGGAGTAAATTTAAAGGAGTGTTGTAGGTATGAGAATGTGGGTCCAATGTATATCAATGATAGTTAACATTTAAGAATTGCAAACAACGTAGGAAGTTTTCTTGAAATGATATATATGTTCTTGGTCGACCATCTTTTCTTTTTATATAATAGAAATTATTCTATGCAGATTTCCTTGATATATTCATGTGAATTTAATTATATATATATATATATATTTACAATGCAAAAAGGCTTATGCTGGTGGTGTATTTTAACCTACTGTACCAACTAATTTGCCTTCACTAATTTCACTTTTTATAAATAATTATAGAGCATGTTATTATCTTTTTGGTCACCCAATAGTTTAAACAGTATCCGTATATGTATTTGAAGCCAGGTAGGATATAGATAATAAAATAAGTCTATCTTTCTTTTATAGGAGTTTTGAGGTTTTTTGGTGAATGTTTGGTGGTTCTCTTTTTCATTTGGGACCCATAATGGTTGTTGGAGATGGGGTCAACTTAGATGGATGGGTTGACTAATATCAACCTAACTTTTTCCCAAAAGAAAAAGAAATGGTGAACAGCGACTATCTTAACTAGCAGGCGTGTTTGGTGGTTAATGATATTACTTGATACTGCTACACCAAACTTTGAATAAGACCCGCTATAATCGCTAAGTTGGTCTGGCCAGTGTCATGTGAGGATCACGTGACATTATTTGGTATCTTACTCCTTTTTATATTAGGGTATAACTTAAGGATACTATTACAATGTAAAGAATTTTTATTATTAATATATTTTAATCGTTATAGCAGGTCTCTTGCTCTATATTTTAGGCTACTGATCCCACTTTTATGTGCAATTACCTATACTTATGTGTTAGATGATATTAGTGACAACTAGTACTATGAAAATCTTGAGTACTCAACCGTATGGTGTTAAATGCCTAAGAATATGGTGTTTGTGTAGATAACGTGGGGAAGAGTCTGCTGGTGAAGAAGTACCTTGGAGCAGTGGCCTTTAACAACATAACAAGGCTTGCCTTTGGGAAGAGGTTTGTAAACTTTGAAGGTGTGATGGATGAACAAGGAAACGAGTTCAAGGCGATTGTCGCTAATGGATTGAAGCTTGGAGCATCCCTTGCCATGGCTGAACACATCCCATGGCTTCGCTGGATGTTCCCCATTGACGAGGACGCCTTTTCTAAGCACGGAGCACATAGAGACCGTCTTACCCGAGCTATTATGGAGGAGCACACCCTCGCTCGCCAACAAAGTGGAGGAGCCAAGCAACACTTTTTTGATGCATTATTGACCCTCCAACAGAAATATGACCTAAGTGAAGACACTCTCATTGGCCTACTTTGGGTAAGTAAATTAATATACACTTACCTCACAAAAGAGCTAAAATGATTGCTGCTAAGTTCCTATGAGATTCAGCCTTTTGGCACTCCGAGTCGCCCTGATTCACAAAAAGAGCTAAAATGACAAATGTAATATCTAATAGATTATTTCATTTTGCGGATGAACTTTGAACCGATCTCGTTGAAATTGCAGGATATGATCACAGCTGGAATGGACACAACTGCAATCTCTGTTGAATGGGCAATGGCTGAGGTGATCAAGAACCCAAGGGTGCAGCAGAAGGCCCAAGAAGAGCTGGACCAAGTGGTCGGCTATGAGCGTGTGATGAACGAAACAGACTTCCCCAACCTCCCATACCTACAATGTGTGGCGAAGGAAGCGCTAAGGCTGCACCCTCCAACTCCTCTAATGCTCCCACACAGAGCCAACGCCAACGTCAAGATTGGTGGCTATGACATTCCTAAGGGCTCCAACGTGCACGTGAACGTCTGGGCAGTTGCTCGTGATCCCAAGGTGTGGAAAAACCCATTGGAGTTCAGACCGGAGAGGTTCCTTGAGGAAGATGTGGACATGAAGGGACATGATTTTAGGCTACTCCCATTTGGTGCAGGTAGAAGAGTATGTCCAGGGGCACAATTGGGTATCAACTTGGTCACCTCAATGTTGGGCCATCTTTTGCACCATTTTCATTGGGCTCCTTCTAATGGATTGAGCCCAGAGGAGATTGATATGGGTGAGAACCCTGGGCTTGTTACCTACATGAGGACTCCATTACAGGCTGATGCCACTCCCAGATTGCCAGCGGAGTTGTATAAACGAATTGCAGTGGACATGTAAAAGAAACCCAAAGGGGAAGAATTGGATAAGCCAGGTGCATACAGTAACTTCCCAGAAAATGTGTTTTTTTTTTGTTGTACTTTATTTGTTTGACTTAGTTGTTACAAGAAGAGTCAAATTATTACTACAATTTGAGCCCGGAGTCCAATTTCTTTTGAATTATTTTTATTTTAGTATCAGCTAGAACTTCATTAAAAATGATGTTAGTTGTGTGAAAGGTGTAGCTCTCGAAATCGTAATGTTACACTTCTGAGACTGACATAAAGTTCGAGAACTGATCAATATGACAGTTGATATTCGGATAATTAAATCAATTCAATTATATTGTATATATTGAGGGAGAAAATAAGTTATGGTATTTCCAGTACCACTTATTCTTTTCTCTCTCCTTTACTTTTTCTCCTCCTCACTTTTCTTAGTCAAGAGTCTATTGGAAACAGTTTATCTACAATCACTGGGCAGGGCTAAGGTCTACGTATACATTACTCTCCTCACACCCTAACATGTAGGAATATATTAGGTATATTGTTGTCAAATGAGTGAATAGTACTCTCTCCGGTCCAAAATAAGCGATTTTTTGATATTTTTTGTGGTCCAAAATAAGTAATTTTTTCAGATTTCAAGAATGAAATGATTATTTTTCCCCTACATTGTCCTTGGAATAAACAGTGTTGGAATATGTGTTAGGAGTGTTTATGTGAGATAGTAAAAATTAATATTAATATTAAAAGGTGAATTTCTTAATTTGTGTGAAAACATCCAAAAAATCACTTATTTTGGACCGAAGGGAGTAGTAATAATCTTCGTCCTAAGATCTGTTTTCTTTTCTTTTTGCCCAGCCATATCTCACAAATTACATCAAAAGTTTACCGACTTTAGAAAAAGCAAACAAATTCACATAGCGCATAAGCTGCTACTTTACAACTCTCCATTATTAACATTCTTTTATCATCAAATATGTTTTTGTACAATTTCTCGTTTTCAAACTCTGAACCTGCATTATCAGCAATCCAAACTCCTTTTAGAAGATGTGGGATTCCTTGCCAAATTCAAACTCAAAACTCTTAAAGGATAATGTAGGTTGTGTTTGGTATGAAGGAAAACATTTCCTGGAAAATGTTTTTCAATTTTTCCATGATTGGTTGGCTTAAATTTTTTGGAAAATATTTTCCTCATAAATTCATTTTCCTTCAATTGGAGGAAAATGTTTTCCATATCAAGATAAGGGAAAATATTTTTCAAAACTCCTTCTCAATCTTCCCCATCCCATTTACCCTCACCCCCCCCCACACACACCACCCACCTAACTCCACCACATGCCATCTCTCAAAAAAAGTTTTTTTTCGTCACCACCCACCCACCCCACTCCACCCCAACCCCCACTCCGGACAAGAAATTATTTTTGTACTTTTTTTGTAATTTTAAAATTTCTGTTTTTTTTCTGCACCCCCCTATCCCCGCACCCCTGCCCCCACTTCGGACAAAAAAAAAATTGTAATTTAAAATTTCTATTTTTTTTTTTGCACCCCCACCCCACCTCCCTCCCTGAGAATTTTTTTTTTTCTATTTTTAGTTTTACTTTTTTCATCTTTCGATTTACAGATTCAAAATTTTACAAGTTCTAAATATATGAGTTCAGAGGTTTATGTGTTTCGAAGTTTACGGGTTTAGAAATTATAAAGTTTACAGGATTGAAATTTCGCGGTTTCGAAAGTGTTGCGGTTTAAAAGTTTATGAAATTTGTGGGTTCGAAAGGTTGTTGGTTCGAAAGTTTATGACCTCGTGTTTATTGTATCAAAATTATTTACGAATACTCTTGAGAAAATATTTTCCTTGATTTGCGTACCAAACACCAGAAAATGAATAAAATTACTATTTGTTTTCCAAAAAAATATTTTCCATGAAAAACATTTTCCTTTATACCAAACACACCCGTAGTTCGGAACAAATTTATATTGCTGTTACGTTTGGACATAAATTTCATTTGGAAATACGTTGAAATCTGTGACTAAAAACTATTATTTCACTTGAAATACTCCTCAAACAGTTTTCCAACTTCAAATTCACTAATTTGTAAATAATGTTTCAATATTTGGTTAAAGTTAAATCCAAACAGTAAGGCCAAATTACCAGACATCTGATAAAAAAATTCTACAAAGAAAATGAACAGGACGATAAGAGAGCATTTCAGGCCCCAGTTCATAGCAGAATTCTAAAACCTCTGTAAATGGGAAAAGAATAATGAATATGCGTGGCCTTTTATTCTAATATATGCTATACTACCACACAGGACGAATGACTTAGTTTGTGCAAAAACAGCAGAATGTATGATCTTTCTACAAGTCACAATTTCAGTCTAATCCTCCAGATTTCGGATAATCTTTTGCAAGAGCTACGTAGTTTACAGGTATTACAGCACCAACATTACCGCTCCCTCTCTTTTCCTTCCCTATGGACGCACCATAACGACCTGAAGGTGTAGATACACGACGACTATTTGGAGTACCAAGTATTGTGTTAGCATTACCCAGAGGTTTCTTGGCAGACTTTGAACCGTAGATTGTTTCTTGTTCTGCAGCAAATTGATCTTGGAGCCGTTTTTGTTCCTGAAATATATACACTAGTTGATCATCCAAGCATCCAAATCTAACTCCTGTGCTATATTGACAATGGTATGCGCAGTTGAAACATCCAACAGAATTCAGTTTCAAGCATCCATACTAATAGATAGTTTGAACAATATATACTGCTGCTACAATCACAATCACAAAGCAACCAACAAAAATCCATTCTTGCTCAGCCAAGAGTAGTTCTTCTCTAACGTCTGAACAAAAAGATTCAGAAACAAGTACTACCAGACAAGAGAATAAAAAGTGATACCCGAGATCTACGCTTCTCTTCTTGTTTTTCCTGCCGCGAGATGATGTACTCTTCCAAAGTATGCAACAGAGGGGCCTAGACACAAAACAGTCATGGTCTGAAGGTACTGCCACAACATAATATCAACTTAAACAAAGGAAATGTTGAACTCACTTTGTGATACAAAAATGGCATTCCTTTCTCCTTCTCCCAGGCCTTTACCTTGGCAGTCAAGTTTTCAACAAGAGCTGCATTATAGGTTTTTTCAGTCAGTATATGGTAATTGCCGATATAGAAAGAATATTCAAACATACTTCAGATTATTAAAATTTACAATGTGCTGAGAATAGACCTGAATTTAAAATTTACTAGGTTCTTCATTAATATACTAGGCGATCACCACCTTAGATGAGGGCTACGAGCACGACTTAACTGATCAATGAGATTAACATAATATATCAAGTAACATGGAACAACAAAAAGAAAAACCAAATGAGTAGACCTGAATGGTACTTTAACTTCAAGTACCAAGCACTCTCTGACATTGAATATTTAGTTTCCAGAGTAGACAACCAACCCAATGGATCAAAAGAATGCCAAGAGAAATAGGCGAACTAGTATGTTTATTACCAGAAAAAGAGAAGAAATTTGAAGATAGGAAATAAAAGAAGGAAAACGTTGGGACAATGAGCAAAAGCAAGAAGCTACTTCGTATAAGTAATTAATATAGATCCACAATTATGCATAGGATTATCCTCCAGAAGGGAACAGTAGGGCTTCACTGAGCTACTAATAGTGGTCGATCAGGAGAGGGCGAGGGAAGAGGTGTACATCACATGAGATAAGTGAGTACAGGCTCACATGGTATTTTGCTGACCAAGATCCGCGCTTTCTCTGCACGTTTCAGGTTGATGTGGACACCTTTCCCAGCACTATAACGATTCTCGTCCTGTTAGAACAAGTGAATCATGATTTAGTGGGAAGTCAAGTTGCAAACTGTATCTTATACAGCATCAGATCTATTACACCTCAAAACGCCTGAACTAAAACTAGTCAAGTCATCCGGGGAATAAGAAAAGGTAAAGACTCATAATTCAAGTAAATGATAGAGATGAAGGGATGAGCAAATTGAGTAAACATGTTATCACCTAGTTTTGTAGATTGCACATACGTTTCATATTTTATGCCAGCATAAGAAGCATGGAATACAGAAAGGGTCCGTTTATTTAAGAAAAGGTAAAGACTCATAATTCAAGTAAATGATAGAGATGAAGGGATGAGCAAATTGAGTAAACATGTTATCACCTAGTTTTGTAGATTGCACATACGTTTCATATTTTATGCCAGCATAAGAAGCATGGAATACAGAAAGGGTCCGTTTATCCGGGGTATCACAGAGAGCACCTATAACAGTGGGACACATCCAACTACCACCGCATCCAACCTTTAGCTACAGAAATGAATAAATAGACTGACTCATATAAGCAATTATGAGCACTACTTGACTGCACTTATACACAGGATTTGCGACCAGCCTATAAGCACAAACAGCTTAGAAAAAGCAAGCAAGGCATGCCTATGCAACTTTTCTAGCTTGACCACTGTTATCATAAAAAGCTTATAGTACAATTGAAATGTTAGCTTAAGTGAATAAAGGACAACAACAACAACAACAACAACAAACCCAGTTTAATCCCAACATGTGGGGTCTGGCAAGTGAATAAAGGACGCAGAAGAAAAAAAGAATCAAAAAACTAATACGTAACCAAAAGAAGAAACATTTCTAGTTCTACAACTATAATCATATCGACCCAAATATTGAAACACCGCAGTGAGTGGAATGATTTTAAACCATGTCAATCAAGTTCAAAACACTTTTAAATTATGATTCATATTAGTTGCTAATTTTCATTTCAATTTCTAATTTCATATGCCAAAATTCTATCCAAATTTATATTAAGACATTGCTTTGAAAACTATATTGATTATTAAGTGTTGTCCTCTTTTAAGACATGCTCGTGAACGTACACAGTGTACGCTGAAGCGCTTTCAGAGTGAGATATGGCTGTCTAACGGGACGGGACGTCCCGTCCCGCGTCCCATTTGATTCTAAACGGGATGGGACTATGTTAAACGGGACACGGGATGGGACGGCCATGCCATTTCGTCCCGTTTGTCCCGTCCCGCTTGATTTATTTTTGAATTCTAGCCGTTGGGCAACGGCTTTAATTGCAAAATAGTCGTTCCCAACGGCCAAAAACGGCTATTTTTAGCCTCCACCCACCCCACCCCCCAACTTTTAATATACCCCCAAGTTTATTAAATTACACATTGGCCCTATTTTCTACTATAAGTAACCCCTATCCTTCTTCATTTTTTCCCCACAAAAATCAATCATTCTCTCTCAAATCTCTTACATTCTATCTGTATTATTCTCTCAACTCACTATCACGTATCAAGTATCAAGTGATAAGTTTCAAGTATTTGGGCAATTTTTTGGAGCAACTTTCAAGCTTCAAATTAATTCGTCAAGTATTTGGAGCAATTTCTTCAAGTTTCAATTTTAATCACGGTGCACTCGTTCCATCTCCTAATTTTAATATATAATTTTTGCGTATCATTTTTGTGTTTAATTTTTGTGTTAACTTTTTTTATTAATTTCGTATTTAAATTATGGCACCTAAAAATATATTTGGCTTTAAAAAATCTAGTAAAAAAGTAGTAAAGGTGAAAGTTATAGTAATCCTAATCCTAACCCTTCTCCTAGATAGAACACATGAAGATGAAATGACTCATGTTGATGAAACTTCATTTTCCCAACCCCTCTATGTTATAATATTAATTTCAGAGAACAACTAAATCATGAAACTTTACAAAGACAATTTGGTAATGATATTTTTATTGAGGACGAAGAAAAGGAGGATGAAGAAAATGAGGAAGAAGAATTAGATGAAACGCCAACTAGTCCCGCAACAGAAGCTCCAACTCAGACTCAATCTTGGTCTGGAGCTTTACCCCTTGTACCTCCTATAAGGGGTAAGCCTAAGGCCGGGACTTGAAAGTATGTTGGATTTGAAAGTTCTATTAATATAATAAAAGGCTTTAAGCATTGAATTTTTTTATGAATTGTCTTACACTCTTACTTAGTTAATTAATAGTTTGAAATTATATTAAATAAATTATAACTCTAGTATATATTTATAATTACTAGAATATTTCATTATAAGTCTTTTTGTTTTAATATTTTATAATTCTTTACTTAGTTTTCTAATTTCGATTTAAGTTTTAAGTTTATTAAATAAGTAAAAAAACGAGTCGTTGCAAATTTTAAAAACTTAGTCATTATCAAAAAAATAGCCGTTGCCAAACTTAATGCTTAAATTTTAAAAAATTCAAAAAAAAGGCACTTTTCGTCACGCGATCCCGTCCCGTTTCGTCTCGTCCCATCCCGTTTGTTAGCGGGACGGGACGGGACTGTCATTTCGTCTCGTTTGTCCTGTCCCGCCTAAATGTCGTCTCGTCCTGTCCCGTTAATATCATCTCGTCCCGTTGGGCAGCCATAAAGTGAGGCGAAGCACCAACTCCACACTGCACTGAGCTTCACAAGCAGACTTTTGGCAACACTAATAGCCCGTTTGGCCAAGCTACTAAAATAAGCTTATTTTGAGAAGTGTTTTTCTCAAAAGAACTTTTAAAAAAATGCTTTTGGTGAGAAGTAGTTTGTGTTTGGCTAAGTAATTTGAAAAGCACTTTTAAGCAGTGATTAGTGTTTGGCGAAACTTTTGAAAACTGCTTCTAAATGTATTTTTCTCAAAAGTGCTTCTTAGAAAAATGTTTTTGGAGAGAAGCTACTTTTTTCTGCTTCTCCAAAACTGCTTCTGCTTCTCCTCAAAAGCACTTTTTTTCCTTCCAAAAGTTTGGCCAAACACCTCAAGCACTTTTGGCCCCAAAAAAAAACTTGGCCAAACAGGCTATAAGCTTGCCATGCCAAACTTCCCTAAGTAGCTTGCAACAGGTATTAGATTATGACATATCTTTGAAAGATATAAAGTTGACCTACAATATAAGGATCTTGGCATGTTTCAAGGATGGGCGCAAAAAGGATAAATAAATAAAAAAGACGAAAATGAAAGAGGTAAATTCAAATGCATCATTAGTGTCCTTTATGCACAGGTGCTCCATATGACTCATGACAGAGTACAATGCAAAAGTAAACACCTATATTTATGTCGATGTTATACCTTTTCATACTCATCAAGCCAGCTTTCCTCTTGGGATGCATGCTTCCACTTCTCCACTTTATCCAAAACTTCTTTCCTGCTAGTAGCTTGCTCTTTGGCTTTCACCACCTGATCATCCATGCTTGAAAGAAGATAAGAGAGATCACTGCCTGTATTGGATTATAATAAAAGAATGTATAAGAGAACGCAAACCTAATACTAATGAAATCTATCTTTCAATTCAACTGATGATAACAATAGACATGCTAAATGCAAGAGGCCTGGAAACATTTGTATTCCTGCTTTGGAGTATGGGCTAGTGTGTTACTGAACTAGTTCAACAGAAACCGAGAATGAAAGCACAACTCAGCTAAAAAATTGCATCTCCTCTTTTGAATCATTAGTATCAAAGTTGTAAACTGTCCATTGATATTGGCAGTACGACTTTCTCCCAGCAATTTTCGTATATATTCTTTCACCAAAGATAATAAGGAGCCATTCATGCAGAGAAAAAAAAAGAGGAAAAATGAGGGAGAAAAACATATCATCTTGCGAGGAGGGGAATAAAGACTACTAAAATCAGGACTCTTGACCCAAGTACTAAGTAACTGCAATGGCACCTTGTAGACTTGCTTTGCTGTGAAAAGCTTCAGCTTAATTAGAACTGTTGCCCTCATCTGTCCACTACTAAACCTTACGTAACTACAGTTAGGAGGATCCATCCAATAGTTTAATGACTTGCTTGGGCCATCTAAGAGGTAAGGCCTCCTCCCATCGACCATAGGTTAATGCCCTATCTTCTCATGTTGCAGTTGACCACTCATTTAGAGGCCTTTCGGAACCTCTGGAAATAGTTCTTTATAGATTTTAATCTTCTCATCTATTGTGAGAGAATTTCTGATAGAGATTTTGACTGCTAATTCAAGCTTTAACCAACAAACGTTTCTTCGGAGTTGACTCTTCAAAAGAAGGGATATGCAAGAGCTGAACATGCCATCAAGGACTATATCATCTCCAACATGAGGACATAGATCTCACACTAACTGTTCTTTCCCAAGCGAAGAGCCTAATACACAGTCAAAATGCAATTTATAGCAGGCGAGACTGAGAGATGGCAGATTCTTTCGCTTGTCAACACATGAAAGTTAATCCAAACCAACCATTACTTTTCAGAATCACTCCCACAAACTTGCCTCTACCAAAACATACAAACCACAGCTAAAAGATCTCAAATGAATTGAACAGCTTTCTCACTAAAACCCCAGCACAAATAATTAAAACAATAGAAGAACAAATGATAAGTTGAAAGTTGAAACAAAATAAAGAAAAAGCAGGAACAAGTCAAAAGAAAATTTATTTTTCAAGAGAAATTAACTTGTTTTAAGAAAGAAGCAGTTAAATCCCATCAAGTCACACAACAGAAATGAGGGTAAAGTAAACTGAATGTACCAGACTCCATAAGCTGGATTAAAATCTGGCGTGCAGTCTCACTATCTACATCCATATGAACACTCCTATAGATTTCCTCAAGCTCATTTTGTCTCTTAAATATCAATTCCTTCAGCTTACTGGTCTTTAAAACATTTAAACGCTCAACTTCCACTTCAGCCTACCAAGATAGAAATGAGAAGCAGTAAGAGACTGCAGAGAAAGTAGGTTGGTTGAAATGAAAACCAGAAGAATATCTTCGCAAGATTTCTTCCCATATCCCCCAAAGACTAAGATGTGAAAAGAGAAAGGAATAATGATTCAATGTACCTGCTCAACAATGTGAATGGCAAGAGATCCTTGTTTAGATACCTCATCAATAGAGGAAGAAACTAAGGAAGTAATATGGTTAAACTTCAGTTGTTCCTCCATTGGCATGTCCATGAGGTTCCAAAGTTCTATTAGGGAGCTGCCAAGATCTTGAAGCTTCACCAATACAATAAAATGAAAAAGAATCAACATCATTTTTTATAAGGTTAAGTTTTATATATGTATCAGCATTAAGTGTATGCCAATATAGACATTTAAGGGCTAATCTAGTTTTCCAAACGGGACCAGAAATACCCTAAAGATTAATCAAACTGGCTTCCAACATTTTCTTGACCTTGAAATACCGAAGTTATACTATCTTGTGCGTAGAAATATTCATAGTTCATTTTATAAACTTCATAAAACAGGTGTACTCACTGGAACATGGGTCTAATGTCCAAATCAAACAAGGGGGAAGGTTCCAAGTGACCATGTGTCAATCACCACAATGTATAAACAAAAATAATTGGACCTTCTCCAGAAATCGGGTTTCAAGAAACAGAGGACTTTATCATTTAAAGGAAAGGGATAAAGTTCCATCAAATAAACAGCTAGACTGCTGATGGAATCAATATTAACAAGTGCATTCTAAATAGGGTAGTCTAAATCTGAAATTAACTACATTAAATCAGAATAACAAATTCCAAACAATTCAGTCCTGCTTATCCATCTAAATTCTTAGTTAACATTTTGTAGCAAGTACCATTCTGTTAATCATTTCATGCAATTTAGCCGAAATTTGAGTTACAGCAATACAATTTTCAAAAAGTCATATGACCAGAGACTGATACGGAACAGTACTTGCACGTTATTAAATTTAGTGCTGTAAACAGGAAGGTGAATACAGTACACCACTAGGTACATTAATATGATACGCATCCATGCAAGTGTATTCAATTCGAATTAAAAACAAGCATGCAACTTTGCTCCCTATACATTTTAGAGAGACTATTCCACTAAATGTGAAGAGCTAAAAACTGGAAAGATTGTGATTGATAATTCACCCACCCTTTCTAGCTGCTGCTGTTTCAATTGCTTTAGTGAGTTGACTTCACTGGTCAAGCTAGCAAGTGTTTCATTGCTTATGCTCTTTGATTGTACAGTCATATGATTCGCTAAGCTTGGATTGATATTAGCTATTATCTGCTTGAAATCAAGTGACATAGCAACTGAAAGCTCATGAATTTCACTCATATAGCTATTCACTCGTTGCAAACGGAGTTTCTGCAGAAAAGGACATAAGTTAACAGATTGAATTGCAATGATAAGTCATTTGTTTATCCAGTAAAAATTAGAGGCATCAAAATCAGTTGAGGAACCTTTTCAGACTGAAGTTCCTGAAGATGTGACTTCAGTTCTCCCAATCTCTTAGCTGTCAGGTCTTGTTCATCTACTTGAATATCTGTGGAACCAATAACTCTGTCATTTCCTGCTATTTCTGCACAAATCACCGCTATCTGCGTTTCTATGTTCAAGAATTCCTTAATCCTTTCTTGTTTCTTTGTCCTAATGTCCTTTAACAAAGGATCAACGACAGACAATTTCTGCTTAAGGGTGCCTCTCATCTTTTCAGACTAAAAAGGAAGGAAAAAGGTAAATTATAAGTTTAAAAAATTAAACCTGAATAATGGAAGGTTAACAATTCTAAGGAAACAAAGGACAAACCAATGGCAAAGAAGCTTGTTCTCCAAGGGCAGAAACAAGTTTGGAAATGTCTGCCTCAGCCTCAGCTAATGAATGATGCAATTCAGCTCTGTATTTTCTCTCTTTCTCTACATTTCTACGGTAAATGTCAAGGCATTCCTGCTCAACCTGAAGAAGCTTTTTGTCCCTCTCGCTGTCACTCTCCCCAATCTCATCCCATATTTCCTTCAGACAAAAAAAAAGATTATTTGATTAGATTCTACTACAATATAAGTGAAAATTCAGCAGATGACATAAACAAGAAAGAACATATATTCTTATGGGTGTCGATACTGACACAAGTGGGGAAGTACGAGCAAAATGTGTCATTCTCCAATTAAGAAAACATGGACTTCCATTAAAAAAGTTACAGACACAGATACACTAATAAAAAAAAGAGCAACAAGAATACAGAGATACATGAATATCCAAGCTATTGACATGCATACCTAAGATGCCCCCCCATAAAAAATATAACAAATCAACCTAAATCTGGCAAAAGACATTTTTTACAAACTGTTGAAACATTCAATTCATTCAACCAACAAGCAAGAGATTTCTAATTTAAGAACTCTCCTTCACTATCGATTCTTCTCAATTTCATTTGTGGAACCAAGAAGACACTGGTTATTGGCATATCCAATCATATACCCCTGAAACCCCAAAGGTCAAGCCTGTTGTATACAACTCTTATCTACCACAAATCTTAGATCTTCTCCTTATGTATGTGTGTGTGTGAGTGCAAATATGTATGTATGTATGTATGTGCATATACCAGAAAGAGAAGAGAAAAAAAGAAAGATAGAATGCAACAAGAACAAACCCATTTGATTTTTAAAACATACATTTTTACTAAATCAATGAAGTTATGGTTAATTCTCAACAAATCCTACTGCATCTCCCACACATTTAAGAAGAAGAAAAAAGAAACACGAAAAGAAAGCACAAGAACCTAAAAGCTGATTGAATAAATATACTCAAGAATACAATTTACTATCCCTATAGTATCTCCCTACAACGCAATCCCACTCCACAAAAAAGCTCTGGGTACCCAAAAGAAATTTATTTTTATAAAAAAAGACCAGAAATCACTTTCAAAATCAGATTCAAACAAATAAAAAGAAAAAGAAAAAGAAAAAGAGGAGGGTTTGAAATGAAAACCTGCAATTGTTGAAGAAGAGTGGCACAAGTAGTAGTGGCCGATTTAGAAAGAGAGAGCGGAGAGGAACAACTCATTGACGACATTGTCTGTCTCTATTATTCACAAGAAAAACCCTAGCAATCACTGAGTGGAAGAAGATCGCTAATGTTCTTCAAATTTTCACATTTAGAGTATATTTATTGTGTTAAAACTTTAAATGATTTTTGGCGTTATAAAAGTAGTGAGATTTTCGGCTTTTTGTTTTTGGGCGGGAAAACTGTTCTAAAATTCTAATATTCCCCATTTCTCTCCTTTCACCTTTCTTTTGTTCAACTTTTCCTTTTCTTCTCTTTTTTTCATTTTCTTTTCTTGATTTTGTTCCTTATCCTTCATTTCTAGAAGTATATTTTTTATAAGTAACTTTTTTGGTGTAAAAATAGTACTCCCCCATTCCATATTAGTTTAGTTGTCATATTAGAGTCAATTTGACTAATCAACTCAATATTTTAAAATAAAAATTTAAATATTTAGAAATTATATAAAGAACGCTACAAGTTATAAATTTTTCTCATGTCAATGCAATTAAGAAAATATGTTAAAGTATTGGTCAAAGTTCACAAAGTTAAACTTGCGAGAAAGGAAGCATGGCAAATGATTTGGAACAAAAGGAGTATTCATTAGGAACAACTTTGTTTATCTCAATTTGTGTATTATACTTTGCTTTTTGATTTGTCCCAAAAGAATATTGTATTTTCTTGTTTATGAACAATTTAAACCTAAACTTCTTATTTTACCTTTAATGAGATAATTTATAACCATACAAATATCTATAGCGTGCTTGTTTTACTCTAAAAATTCGAAATGTCTTGTTTTTTGTTAAACTTTGTGTCATGTTAAACACGGTCACATAAATGGGACGAATGAAGTACTTATAGCCTGAGATACACATTTTGTGACAACGCCATTTCCTGATGTGACTATCGGATATTAACTACTAATATTATAATTTTAAGCAAAAACAAAAGAATCTGTTTAGTGTGGAAATTTTGGTTACCTAATTAATTTTGTTAAAAGCATATTTTTCTATCTTCATGACGTTCTTACATATTTCATGGTTTGATTATTCAAAAAAGAAAAAACTAGGAATAACTATTTTGAAGGAAATAACAGTAAAAATGTTTAAATAGTTCTCATGTAAAAGATGAATAAACATAGTTGCCTTACCCGAAAAATTTTAGGGAATTATATCATTTAATCATTTTACAATAATATCAAGGTAACAAAGTACAGTATAAAATAAATCGTAATATCACTAAAATCCTTGTTTCATTTCTTCCTCGCTGTTGCACTAAGTATGCAATGAAAGGTGTAGTATTTATCAGCCAGACAACAGATATAAACTGGTGTCACTTAAGCAAATAACAAATTTAGTGAATCATTTCTTCATAAAGTAGTTTCCCTTTGCTTGGAGATGGTCCTCTATGTTTGAGATCAATCTTCTTTCTTTCATATCCTTCTTGAGTATTGGATGATGAAGGAGAAGGACTCCAACTTTTTGATGAAGATGTTCTGTAAGTTGAACATGAAGATGTTGCTTCTGTTCCAAGGATTTTATCATCTTCTTTACCTTTGACATCCTCTTGTTTACTATAATTACTATTATTATTGTCACCTGTATTAACATATGAACTCCATTCTACCGGGTTGAAGTCTATAGAATTATCAGTACTTCCTTCCATTATATGGCTCAAAGTTTTAGCCACCTGCATTAACAAAATATATCCATCACTAAATTAAGAAACAACAAAATGATGAGTCAACAGTGCTGCGAGAAAAACCGTAAAGTAAAGAGTGTCATATATGATGGTCGATGGACGAAGGGAGTACCTTACAACAACAACATACCAAGTATAATCCCATGGGGAGGGTAGTGTGTCGGGATTTTAAGATCATATTGATGAAGATTATAATAGATTAAGAAAAAAATGAGGGATCTACTAATCATATCTTATAGAATCAGAAAAGTTCAAGAGAAAAATCAGTCTCATTTAGTTTGACGTTACAAGCAAAACTTACCCATTCCATAGTATGCCTCTTATTAGGATCCTTTTTGAGACATTTTTCTGCTATTTCAACCATCCAAAATAGCTGATGGAAATCATGAGAATCCACAATTCTCTTGTCGATTAGACAAGGATAATTCCTTTGCTCCAAAAGAGGCATTGCCTGCACTTAAAAGGGATGTCCTATTATTCAATACATATTACATTTTAGTAAGTAGTATGACTTTGGGGATTTTCTTTTTCACACACCTAGTTACTACATGCTCCATATAATTTTGCTAATACAAAAGAAAGGAGAAAACAATTATCATTTTTCAAAACGAAATAAGCATGTGTTATAAGGAACGGTCTTTTTAATTTACCCATTCAACAAGACTTTTATCTTCAGGATAATTATCTGTGGTCTTCAGCCCAGTGATCAGCTGCAGCAGGACAACCCCAAAAGCATAAACATCTGTTTTAGTTGAGAACTTCCCATTTGCTGCATATTCTGGTGCCATATATCCAAGAGTGCCAACCACATTGTTACCAGAAGATATTTGTGATTCATCATACCCAGCTTTTGCAAGTCCAAAATCTCCTAGCTAAGTGATCGATGTTACATAGTTAGATAAAAATATATGTCTAACTAACACCTAAGCTAAATGAATGTCAATCATCCATGCATTTTGATCATGTCCATATTAATCTCTCTACATTCACAGCAGAGCATTTCACCTCAACTTGCTTGAACAAAACCAAGGTTATAACTCAACTTACTAATTAGTGCATCCTACATAATCATGAATAGCCGTGTATGCTTTCCCTCCCTTTTTTGGTAATTTTTTTGTTAATATACTATGGATATAATTAATCCATGGACAACATACCAGTGATTCATGATCATGTGTGATGAGGATGTTGTTAGGTCTGATATCTCTGTGGATGATGTTATTTTTATGAAGATATTCTAATCCTCTGGCAGCACCCAAAGCTATTTTCATCCTCCTCTCCCAATCGCGAGGCGTTCTTATATCTCCTGCAAAGTATAAAACAATTATGCGTCAGCATATATAGATGTTCCAACTTGGACGGATGAGGTTGGGTATATATGTGTATTGGCGGGTCATTCGACCCTCCAAGATTTACTATTCTTAAACTAATGCATTACCAATTTACCTGATAAGAACTGGTCTAGTGAACCATTGCAAACATACTCATAGACAAGCAACTTTTGGTTTCCTTCGGAGCAAGACCCTAACAACATAACCAAATTTGGATGCCTGGCCTTGCTAAGAACCTCAACTTCACACTTGAATTCTTTATCCCCTTGAAGGCTCATACCATTGTGCTGCTTCACAGCAACTCTTAGCCCATTCTTTAAAACCCCTCTATAAACAGAACCAAATCCACCTTCCGATAGAAAGTTCTCATTGGAAAACCATTTTGTTGCTTCTTCAAGCTCCTTATAGCTGAAGCCTTTATGCCATCCCATCTTTGGCCTTTTGTTCCCACATGTTGAACATTCAGATTTTTTGAATATTGCACCACAAAAATATTGATCAATAATCATCTCCACTTTTTCTCTGTCTTTAACAGTTTGATGCTTTTGGGTTTGGTCATTGGAGACGCGGGAAGGTGAGTTTTCAGTTGTTTTTGCTTTCTGGTGAGAACTTGAGGAACTATAAGGATTTTCCAAGCTTGAACTTGAATCTACTAGGTCACTTGCTGAAGATATTTTTACCAAGTTTTCACAAAACTCGGAGGAGGACTTCCCCATAATTTTGATTGCTTGTTCTTTGCTTGAGGTTCTCACATGAGAAATAACTTTCGAGTCTACAATTCATGAAAAATAAATGGCATTAGAGCACTGTCAAACATAAGCAAAAATGTATTGACAGAAGAATATATTACTTTGAGAGAAATTTCAGTTATGTAGAGGTAGTTATACATAGTGCTTACCTTGCTGAGGAGAAGTAAGTTCATCTGATGAGTCATCGTCGCCTGGAATCATTTCGTCATAAGAAAATTTATTTCTGGTAAGGGAGACCTTGGTGTTCTCCATTAATGTTAGCGACCCTCTTACATCTTCTATGGAGTTGTCACTTTTCAATTTTGATATTCCACATGATAGCTTGTCCATAAAGTACCTCTTCTCCTTTTTCATTTCCCTACAAACAAAAAAGCACAATTATAAGACCAAAAGGAAGTTAAAGAAAGATGGCTCAAAGCAATAATGTTCTATACTACGAACTTCATGTAGGTTCAAGTCGTGGTGTAAACAAGAATTTTGTATAAGGGATTCAAACAAACGGGCTTTTGTGTCTACAGGATTCAACAATTTACACATATACAAACTCTAAGAAATTATCTATATGCATAGTACTTAGTACATTTTTTCTATGGAAAGGATTTAGTTGAACCACTTTGGTAAGTGTTGGAGTTACATGATACACTTGGACTATATTTAATTTTGGGTTGTAATTAGTGAGTAGTGTAATTGGGCCACGGCCCATTATAATTATTTGTCTATATTCTTTGTAGTAGGAAATGAGGCCCATTGTATATATAGGAACAGAAACATTCTAGAGATGAACGGAAGATTATTCTTTCAATACACAAAATTTTGCTCAAATTCTTCTCCCGTTTTCTCTCTGTAAATCCTAACATTGATTCATCAATTTTGTTCGATCTCTACTTAACATGGTATCAGAGCCATGAAATCGTTGATCCTTCATCTCATAATCTCAGTTGTGCTGATTTTGGAGTTCTTAGTTCGTTAGCTACCACATTTTCATCATATGTTCTTAGCGGTCAGAGTCTCGACTCATTTTTTGTTTCTTCTACTGGTTTCTTTGCTCGCTTGCGTTGGAATGTCAACGACATCTAAGGAATTTGTGCGATTCTTTCTTCAATTGGAGTTTTTGGAGGATTTTCTTCGAAGCTAGGGTATTCAGTTCTCAGCAATTTGTGCGATTCATCTTCAAGGCCTTTTACTTCTTCAGGTCGCGAAGAAGTTCGGTACATTCTTTCCTATTTCTCTATATCCGTTGATTCTGTTTTTTGGAGACTAAGATTTGTGGGAGATTAGTTGTTTTTGAGCATCTTTGTTGAAAATCATGGGTGATTCCAGTTTAAATACGGGTCCTTACGTTCCTGAACCTACTAATCCTTTTACTTCCTTCCGATGTGTCGGGAGTGTCTCTTGTTAGTGTTCCTTTCTCTGGGACAGGTTTTGGGGGTTGGAAGCAAAATATGATAGTTTCTCTGTCTGCTAAAAACAAAATAGAGTTCATAGATGGCTCATGCATTAAACCTGCTGAAACTTCTCCTCAATATAGACAATGGGATAGGTGTAACAACATGGTCATATCATGGTTGACCAATTCATTATCCCCGGACATTGCTGAGAGTGTACAATACTCATAAACGGCTGAGAATATTTGGAAACAATTAAACAATAGATATGGGATTGTTAGTGGGACTAAAGTCTTTGAGATTAAAAGAGAGTTTTCCTCCACTTATCAAGGATCCCTAGATGTTGCTTCTTACTTTACTAAGCTTAAAAAACTTTGGGATGAACGGGAGATTATGCGCAATAGTCATGATCATGCTTGTGCTTGTGCTGCTAAAGAAGGTCTCCAGAAAGAAAAGGAAGAAGATAAAGTTCATCAATTTCTAATGGGCCTAAATGAAGTCTATGTAGGATTTAGAAGAAATATCTTAATGATGCACCCATTGCCTTCCCTTGATAATGTCTATAATATACTCCTACAAGATGAAAAACAAAGACAAGTTCTTCCAAATCCACAAGCTTATTCTGAATCGGCCTCTTTCCATGCAAATTCCAACAAGTTTCCTCCTCAATTTTCACCGCAACAACAATATCCTCAAAAATTGAAATTTGATCAGTATAATCAGAGGGTCAATCCTGATCACAACAAGGCTTCACTGTTTTGCAAGTACTACAAGAAACCTGGTCATGTAATTGAAAAATGTTACAAGTTGCATGGGTTTCCCCAGAAATTCAAGTTTACAAGAGGTAAAAAATTTGGTACTGCTGCTAATGTTGAAGGGCAACCTCTTGGGGTTCCTGATCATACTCCTTCAGTTCTTTTCTGACACTGGAATAATCCATCAAACAACTTGTCCCCACACCGCACAACAAAATGGGATGGTAGAAAGAAAACACAAGCATCTACTTGAAACTTCAAGAGCCTTATTGTTTCAATTCAAACTTCCTACCAAATTTTGGGGTGATTGTGTTTTAACAGCAACTTACCTTATCAACAGGTTTCCCTCTTCGGTTTTGCACAACAAGACACCATTTGAACTTCTTTATGGCAGTCCACCTTCATACTCTCACCTAAAACCTTTCGGCTGTCTATGTTATGCTACTCTACCTAAATGACATAGGGACAAGTTTCAGCGAAGAGCTTCTCCTTGTGTCTTCATTGGATATCCCTATGCTAAAAAGGTTTACAAACTCTTCAACTTAACTACCAAGTCAGTTTTGTACTCCAGAGATGTCATTTTTCATCTGTGTTCCCCTATCAGCTGATACACTCTACTTCTTCTTATTCTACTCCAACTTCTTCTTTTCCTATGTACTTTTTTTATACGCATTCTGATTTGTCAAGCTCCAGTCCACCTGGACTTTCTTCTCCAAGTCACCATCCCATCTGATTCACATGTTCCTGATCCTTCTTCACCACATGATTCAGCCAACCTTCCCAATACATGAGTCAGAACCTCAAACTCATCCATCTCTTGTGATTAGAAAGAGTTCTAGAACCCACCAAATACCATCTCATTTGAAGGATTATGTTGTACAACTTCCCTCTCCCTTTTCCTCTTCCACTTCTTCCTCCCTTTCTGCTACACAACATGCTCTAGTAGAACCTCATTCTTACACTCAGGTTGCTGCCAGCCCTGCTTGGCAGGCAGCTATGGCCAAAGAGTTTGAAGCCTTAGAGGCAAATAAGACTTGTCAGCTTGTTGAATTACCTCTTGGAAAGAAACTCATAGGTTGTAAATGGGTCTATTAAATTAACTATAAAGATGGCAGTGTGGAAAGGTTAAAGGCCAGATTGGTAGTTAGAGCCTAGAGGGGACACTCAGGTAAAAGGGATTAATTTCAATGAAATCTTCTCACCTGTTGTCAAGATTTAATGGCCTTTATTCAATTAGATGTCAACAATGCCTTCCTGCACGGTGACCTAGATGAAGAGGTCTACATGAAAATTCCCCCTGGGCTTTCTGTTCCTTCAACCTCTTCTAGTTCTTCCACCTTGGTATGCAAACTTCAAAAATCCCTTTATAGTCTTAGACAAGCATCTCGACAGTGGTATGCAAAGTTATCACAAGCTCTTTGCTCCAGAGGGTTTATTCACTCATTGAATGGCTACTCATTATTTGTTAAGAAGTCTCAATCCTATACTGTTTTCCTTGCTGTTTAATTGGATGACATCATCCTCATTGGAGATAATTTATCTGAGATTTCAGCTCTTAAGTCATATTTGGATGCTCAATTCAGAATTAAGGATTTGGGACTCTTTCATTATTTTTTGGGTATTGAGGTTCTTTATCATTCCTCATGTATTATTTTGCATCAAAAGAAGTTCATAAATGATTTGCTTACTGAATATCATTGTTCTGATGTTTCTAAGGTCGTTGCTCCATTAGACATTTTACTTAAACTACATGCTGATGTTGGGGATTTGTTGCTTGAACCTGACAAGTATAGGAGTTTAGTTGGGAAGTTGAATTACTTGACTCACACTAGGCCTGATCTATGCTTCACTGTCCAGCATCTTAGCCAGTTCCTACAGGCTCCTAGAATTCCCCACATGACTGGCGCATTACATGTTTTGCGATACTTGAAGGGTACGCTTGATCATGAGATATTCCTTAACAACTCTTATGATTTCTCCTTGATGGATAGATGTGATAGTGATTCGGTTGCTTGTCCAACTTCTCGAAGGTCTGTTACTGGGTTTTGCATTCATTTAGGGGGCAGCCTCATTAGTTGAAAGTCTAAAAAACAACCTATTGTTTTTTTACCTTCCGTTGACGCTGAATATAGAGCCATGAGTAAGGTGGTTGCAGAGTTAGCTTGGCTTGTTCGATTGTTGGCTGATCTGGGAGTTCCCATTACTACTCCTGTTCCTCTATTGTGTGACAGCCAGGCTGCCATTCTTATAGCCAAAAATCTTGTCTTTCATGAGCGTACTAAACATATCGAAGTGGACCGTCACTTCATCCGCACCAAGTTGGCTGATGGGCTTATTTCTTTTTCTCAGGTTCTCACTTCTTCACAAATGGCTGATAATTTTACTAAGTCCTTGACAGGTTTGCAGCACCGCCTATTATCTGGGAGTGTGCCCACCCTCCAACTTGAGGAGGGGTGTTGGAGTTACATGATACACTTGGACTATATTTAATTTTGGGTTGTAATTAGTCAGTAGTGTAATTGGGCTACGGCCCGTTATAGCTATTTGCCTATATTCTTTGTAGTAGGAAATGAGGCCCATTATATAAATAGGAACATGAACATACTAGAGATGAACGGAAGATTATTCTTTCAATACACCAAATTTTGCTCAAGTTCTTCTCACGTTTTCTCTCTATAAATCATAACATAGATTCATCAATTTTGTTTGATCTCTGATCTTAACAGTAAGCGTGGCTCCGCCACTAGGTTCAAGTTGACGATACCTTAGCTATTAACCCAACAATACAGGTAGTAATACTCCTTCCACCATTTACATAACCCATTTTTCTATTTCCGGACGTTTAAAATATTTGACTCGTTTTGACAGATACTATTAGTTTGTACAACTTTCAGTAATTTCAATTATTCAAGATTATTTAACTTAGGGGTGTTCATAAAAACCCGAAAAACTGAACCAAACCGACAACCGAACCAAACCGACCAAAAAAACCGATACTTTTTAGGTTTGGTTTGGTTTTGGTTTTAAATTTAAAAACCGATCAATTTTGGTTTGGTTTTGGTTTTAATCAAAAAATAACCGGAAAAAACCCAAACCAAACTGACTATAAAGTAACTATTTAAATTTATATTGCACCTATATATATGTATATTTTTATATAAAGTTCTAAATTTTATGGTACATATTAGTCATTTATTTTTTTAGTCTAGTTCTTTCTATTATAGTAATCTAATTCTTTGCCTTCTAGTTTGATTGATAGTTTCTTTTGCTAAGTACAAGAATTTATTTCATGTTAAAAATAATCATTTTTTAATTGAGTACTTAAATTATTCACTATTTGAGTCATTATCATCAATATATCTTGGTAAATGATAGATTTCTCAAAGAGCAATTGATTTGATAGCATTACGTTGAAAATGTAGTTGTCGGAATACGCATTTGGTAGTTTAGGTCTCATATTTAAGAAAAAACCTGATAAATAACCGAAAAATCCAAAAAACCGACAAAAACCGAATCGATAAAAAACCGACTTAATTGGTTTTGTTTGGTTCCAATATTTGAAAAACCGACTTACTTGGTTTGGTTTCTTTTTAGGTAAAAATCGACCCAAATCGAACCATGAACACCCCTAATTTAACTAATCAAATTCTACTTTGGTGTTGTTACTCATCAAACTAACTTTTCAATTATTACTTTATATTCCGTTCTACTCCTGCTAAAGCCTGCGTTAGGGTAAACTGCCTACATCACACTTCTTGGGTGTGGCCCTGCCTCGGACCCTGAATGAACACGGGATGTTTTATGCACTGGCTTGCCCATTAATTTTCAGGTTAGTCAAACAAAGTTATATAAAACGGAATATATACTACTAATAAATGTCAAATTTTGTAAAATTCTAAATGGTAGTACTAATTAGAATCGCGCATTTCAGCTACCAAATTTGAGTTTCGGTGAATTTTGTAAACTTTCTGATGTTATCACTAACCTATCTAGAATGATCCAAGTTGCTTCCAACCTCTTGATTGCAATCACAGCTACCACCTTTCGTGAATTTCCAGCTTGAACTTGTATGTGAAACTTCACCTGCAACACCAAATACTGAAAGAATTAACACTTGAAATTATTTTGAGACTACCAATTCCATGATTTAAGACTCCATATGTGAAACTTTCTTATTCTACTTCTTCTTCGATACAATTTCCTGCCCGGAAAAGAGGAATTTTGGCCGATTGCTGACGATTCACAGTGCAAAAACCTAGTGAACTCCCAACAAAATGCTTTCTCTTTTTTTTCCCGCCATAAAAACAGATTGGGTTTGTCGGGAAGATGTATAGCTTTCCATTGGGTAAGAGTGAAGAAGCTCTACTCTATAATTGAACCTCATCGGCATCTTCAATATCTATCGATCAAATTTACAGTTTTTTGTATAGTACGTTAGTACTGTATCACAATTCTCACATACTATATCACAGGGGAAAAGGTTTAATACTTCATTTGTATTATCCCGCAATTGCTCAGTTTTGTTCTTTCTTACTTTTTTATTTGGGTCCATTCATATTTTTGAACAAATTGATCCAAATTCACCCGTCATTTTTGTTATAAATATATATTATGGATGTTTATAAGCTTCCATTCCGGTACTCAATTATGGATAAATATTATCATCGGTAAAAAATTATCTATGTCTGGTATAATAGCAGTTTGCAATAGTTTACACAACAGCTTACACTAGTAGCTTACAAGCAACTTACATAGGAGCTTCCTTCTTCTATAAATAGAGGAGATTTCAGTTCATTATGTATATCAGTTTGAAAGTTGAATAATATATCACTCTCTCTCTCCTTGACTTTGGTTTATTTACTTTACAGTCGTTATTTCATAACACGTTATCAGCACGAGACTCTACCATCTCGAGCAAATACTTTGAAAGCATCAAAGAATATGAATAATCCTCAAAGTATGTTTGGATCAAAGACCAATCATGAAGATATTTGTGTAATTGATAGTGGAACAACTCATGCCATATTCAAAAATCAGAAATATTTTTCTTATTTGCATATGGAAAAAGCAAATGTTTCTACAATTTCTGGTAATACAAGTTTGATTGAAGGCTCCGGACAAGCCATGTATTTTTCTCTAAGAGAACAAAACTTATTATAAACAATGCATTGTTCTCCTCCAAGTCCCGAAGAAACTTATTGAGTTTTATAGATATCCGCCGAAATGGGTATCATGTTGAGACAATAGATGAAATGAACGTTGAATATCTTTGTATTACAAAGAATATTTCTGGCCAGAAATGCATTGTAGAAAAGTTACCAACTTTATCTTCTGGATTATACTATTCAAAGATCAGTACAGTTGAAGCACACGGTATCGTAAACCATAAGTTTACTAATTCAAATACTTTTGTGCTTTGGCATGGCCGTTTGGGCCATCCTGGATCAATAATGATGAGACGAATTATTAAAAACTCAAGTGGGCATCCACTAAAGAACCTGAAGATTCTTACAAATGATGAATTTTCTTGTGATGCTTGTTATCAAGGCAAAATGATATTTAGACCATCACCAATGAAGGTTGGCATGGAATCTCCTGCCTTTTTAGAGCGTATACATGGGGATATATGTGGACATATTCACCCACCAAGTGGGTTGTTTAGATATTTTATGGTCCTAATAGATGCATCTTCAAGATGGTCTCATGTGTGCCTACTATCATCTCGCAACCTGGCATTTGCAAAGCTATTAGCCCAAATAATCCGATAAGGGCACAATTCCCAGATTATCCTATAAAGGCTATTCGCCTTAATAATGCTGGAGAATTCCCATCTCAAGCTTTTGATGATTATTGTCTATCAATTGAGATAAAAGTTGAACATCTTGTAGCTTATGTTCATACTCAAAATGGCGTTGCAGAGTCGTTTATTAAACGCCTGCAATTGATAGCAAGACCACTACTTATGAGAACAAAATTGCCCACTACAGTTTGGGGCCATGCTATCTTGCATGCAACATCATTTATTCGTCTCAGACCGACGCATTATAATAAATATTCTCCGTCACAATTAGTTTTTGGTCATGAACCAAATATTGTCCATCTACGAATTTTTGGATGCACTGTATATGTTCCAGTAGCGCCACCACAGCGTAGTAAGATGGTTCCACAGAGAAGGTTAGGAATATATATTGGGTTTGAATCACCCTCTATTATTTGCTATCTTGAACCATTGACGGGAGATTTATTTACTGCTCGATTTGCAGATTGTCGATTTGATGAAACAAATTTCCCACAATTAGGGGGAGAGAAAAGGGAAATGAAAAAAGAATTGTGTGGAAAGTTTCATCATTATCTCATTTTTATCCACGTACCCTTATATGTAATCAGGAGGTCCATAAGACATCCGTTTACAGAATATAGCAAATCAAATTCTAGACGCATTTACTAATTTAAAAAGGATAACTAAGTCACATATCCCTGCAGAGAATGTACCTATACGAATTGATGTTCCAGCAAGACCATCTACTAGCATGATAGCTAGTAAACCCAAAGCACGCCTGAAGCGTGGTAGGCCTTTGAGTTCTAAGGATCGAAATCCTAGAAAAAGAAAATCGATAAATGATCAAAATAATACTATGAAAGGATCTCCTGAAGAGACCGAAGATCTGATTAGTTCTGAGATTCCTGAAGAAATCAATGAACCTGAGACTCAAGTGAGTGAGGAACTTTTAATAAGTTCTACTGGTGATGGAATTAATTTAAATCGATCTGAAATAGTGGTGGATAATATTTTTGCATATAATGTTGCACTAAACATTATGCAAGATAGTGAGGATCTTGAACCCCTATCTGTCGAAGAATGTCGACAAAGATCTGATTGGCCAAAATGGCAAGAGGTAATTCGATCGGAATTGAAGTCACTTGCTAAAAGAGAGGTCTTTGGACCAGTAGTCCAAACACCTGCTGGTATAAAGTCAGTTGGTCATAAATGGGTTTTTGTGCGGAAAAGGAATGATAAAGATAAAGATGAAAGATACAAGGCTCGCCTTGTCACACAAGGATTCTCACAACGACCTGGAGTCGATTATGAAGAAACATATTCACCCGTTATGGATGCCATAACATTTCGATATCTCATCAGTTTAGCCTTACGCGAAGAGCTTGAAATAAATCTAATGGATGTGGTTACAACTTATCTGTACGGTTCACTTGATAATAAAATTTAGATGAAAATCCCTGAAGGATTTAAATGCCTGAAGCATATTCAAAATCTCAGGAAATGTACTCAATCAGATTACAAAGATTTTTGTACGGTTTAAAGCAATCTGGGCGCAAGTGATATAATTGCCTCAGTGAATATTTGTTGAAGAAAGGTTACATAAATGATGTTATTTGTCCATGTATTTTTATAAAGAAATTGGCTATAGAATTTGTTATACTTGTTGTTTATGTTGATGACATAAATCTTGTTGGAACTCCAGATGAGCTCCAAAAGGCAATTGAATATATTAAGAAAGAATTTGAGATGAAAGATCTTGGAAAGACAAAACTTTGCCTTGGTCTGCAAATTGAACATTTAGCAGACGGGATCTTTATCCATCAATCTGCCTATACATAAAGGGTATTAAAATACTTTTACATGGACAAAGTGTACTCATTGAATACACCAATGGTTGTTCGATCACTTGAAGTGAATAAGGATTTGTTCCGACCTCCAGAAGAGAACGAGGAACTTCTTGGTCCCGAAGTACCTTAGCTCAGTGCAATTGGTGCACTTATGTATCTTACTAATGCTACAAGGCATGACATAACATTTTCTGTTGATTTACTAGCAAGATATAGTTCTTCTCCTATACGGAGACATTGGAACGGGATTAAGCATATATTGTGATATTTAAAGGGAACTCTTAATATGTGTTTGTTTTATGCTAACAAAGATAGTACATATCTTGTTGGTTATGCAGATGCAGGTTATTTATCTGATCCCCATAAAGCTCGATCTCAAACCGGGTACATATTTACATATGGAGGTACTGTCATATCATGGCGCTCCACAAAACAATCTATTGTTGCTACTTCTTCAAATCATGCTGAGATAATAGTTATTCATGAAACAAGTAGGGAATACGTATGGTTGAGATCAATGATGCATGCATAGCCTAATTGAAGGGAGGATTTATAAAAGGAGATAGAACGAAGCACATTTCACCAAAATTATTCTACCCACATGATCTTCAAAAAAATTGTGACATTGATGTGCAACAAATCCGTTCAAGTGACAATCCGACAGATTTATTCACCTAGTCTTTGCCAACTTCAACTTTTGAGAAGATGGTATACAGGACTGGGATGCGGAGACTCAAATATTTGAAACAAGATTTTCATCAGGGAGAGTAAAATACGCGGTGCACTTTTTTTCCCTTACTAAAGTTTTTTTCCCACGGGGTTTTCCTTATAAGGTTTTTAATGAGGCGCCTAGCAATGCGTAACTAAATATGTGTACTCTTTTTCTTCACTAGGATTTTTTCTCACGGTGTTTTTCCTAGTAAGGTTTAAATGAGGCACATTATCTTTTAATGAACATCTAAGGGGGAGTGTTATAAATATATATTATGGATGTTCATAAGCTTCCTCAGGAAGCTTATCATTTCAGTACTCGGTTATGGATAAATATTACCCCGGTAGAAGATTATCTGGTACTGTAACAACTTACAAGTAGCTTACACAGCAGCTTGCAGTAGCTTACACAACAGCTTACACTAGTAGCTTACACAACAGCCTACAAGCAGCTTGCAGTAGCAACTTCCTTCTTCTATAAATATAAGAGATTTCAGTTCATTATGTACATCTGTTTGAAAGTTGAATAATATATCACACGCTCTCTCTCTCTCTCTCTCTCTATATATATATATATATATATATATATATATATATATATATATATATATATATATATATATATATATATACTTATTTTTGGTTTATTTACTTTATAGTCATTATTTCATAACAATTTTCTTATTATAGTTTATTGGTATTCCGTTAGGTCTCATATTTTTTTTAATAGTTTGTAGGAACAAATTGATTTTGTAGCTGCGTGGGCGTGGCTGCTATGCTACCCTTTAAAAAAAATCATAATTTCTCGTAGAAATATATAAATGATAAACCGTTTGACTCGACCTTTTATGACTATTGCTCATTTTGAGCATAAAGCGGGTTATTCCTATCCTTTTGAATTGGATAATACTATGCTACTCTCAATATTTTGTATTAGGACTCTTTACTTTGTTTGTTGAATTTCTAGGAATTCCTTTCAACCAAGAAGGGAATTTGGATATATTTCGATAGCTCCATCTATAAATCTTTTGCATCAGAAGTCGAATAATTCGATGGATTGGAATGAATTTTCAATAGAACCTTCATTTGATAGGTAGTACACATAATTCTTCATATCTTGGGAGTTAATTGTTGTATTGAAATTCCGTTACGTGTCATAATTTTTTTCTTAACAACAAAAATAATTTTAGATCAAAAGCTTAAGAAAAGACAAAGTTTATTTAATTTCAATAATAAAAGAGCAAATTATGATTATGGTCGGTTTGAGGTCTGCATTCACCTCATATTTCCATTTACTAATCATAATTACTGAAAGAGCGAGCGGTAAATGGACAATGAAAAAGTACGGACTATTCTTGCAATAGTGATTATTTGCCGTATGACCTTTTAAGCCACTCTTTAAATTCAAAATTTATTGATTGATAATTTCAATCCGGACATTAATTGTGCAACATAAAAAAAGAATTGCAGCTAAAACTATATATTAAGACAATTGTAATTTATTTGATAAATTCTCTCGGCAAAAAAAAGAGAGGATAAAAATCAAAGAAAAACGAAGGAAGAAAAATTGGGGGAGAGAACGAAGAAGAGAGAGAGAGAGCCATGATGGAAAATAACCGATTCTGTTCAATTCCTAATATAAAGGGATACTCATTAATACTAATTTGTATATAATTGGTAAATTGTATATGGCCATGTAATCAGAGACGGAGCTATGATTTAAAGTTTGTGGGTTCTGAACTTGACACTGAACCCAGAGCATATTTTAATTATTGGGTTCGCAATTATAAATTAATATAAACTTAATATATTTTCTAATACAAACACAGAATCTGTACAAAAATTACTGGATTCGACCGAACCCGTAAACTATACCCTACCTCCGCCTTGCATACAATTAAGTTAAAATTTGATTAGGGAGAATAATAAAGTTCTATATGTAGTATAGGAAGGTAAAAATCATTTCTTTTTGTTTTTGCAAACAAATTGCATTCATTGATTTTTGAGATAATGGCTTAAAAAAAGGCCATTCGTGCAAATGCCCCCTTACAAGAGTGACTAAAATATGAAGTGCATAATTGCCTCTCTTCTTGTTCTCCTTATTCCTTATTTTTGCTTTTGAATATTAATAAACGTGTAGAGGTCTATGCTAAATTCCGAGGTGAAAGCTTGGATTAATTAAAGAAATATGAAGTGACTAATCAAAGTTTTAAGAGACTAACCTTTTGAACTTCACATTGTTTCAACAGCATTAGCATCTCCAAACTCTTATTATACTCCTCCATCCTTTTAACTAGTTCTTCTTCCACCACTTTATGGTCTGCTCTATTTCGTTGCCCCACTAGAATAATAAACAAATAATGAGATATATTATTCTATCACTTTTTTGTATAGAAAAATATGAACCCTTAAATATTACTACCAACAATTTCTATTGCTATGAAACGTTACTTATGAATTAATTTGGTATATAATAATTAGTTCTAACCAGGAGCAGAGGAAGAGTAGAATTTACGGGTTCGGCTGAACATAGGCGGATTTATAGGAGAGATTGTGGGGTAAGTGAACCCATGGTCTCTCATCAAAATTAAATAGGTTATGTGCATATTTTCTAAAATTAGTATAATATTAACTGTCGGCACCTGTGCTCCAAAAAGGTTGAATGATGCACTTGGCTAAAGATTGAGTTGTTTACCAAGGAAAAGAGATATCAATTCCCAATTGTTACATTTTTTCCTCCTTATTTTTAGTACTGCACCAATGTAATGAAAATCCTAGATCCGCCTCTGCGGCCGAATCGGTAGCTTTAGTTCAAACTGTATATTTATCTTAAGAAATTCTTTGAACATGTATAAGCTATTAATTTAGAATCTAATAACTTAAAGATTTAAAATTTCAAATCTTGGCTCCGCCTATGAACTCCAAACAGAAAGTATAGAAGACTTACTAAGTTTTACAGTGCCCAGGAAAGCTGATGTAGTAGTTGAGTTATTAAATTGGTGAACAACTCCAAGTAATATGAGCTCATCTCCTGCCTTGAGACATAAATTATAGAGAAGCCCTCTAATGGCAGCCCAATTTACCTCTTTTGATGTATCATGAACCACCACCACTCTCTTGCTTCCCATGAAAGAAAGAAAAAATCCTTTCTTCACGTTTTTAAAGAAAATTTTGATATATTATAAGGAGAAGGGTCGCAATGTGGGTGGTTTTTTTGGGGCTGATATTTTCGTAAGGGTAACAAAGGTATGCAAAAGTACGATATAAGGTAAAATTCTGCTCGTGAGCGTAACGGTATAAACCTATTGTCTAAATGTGAGACCAACTAGTCGAATATTCAGCCATAAAGGAAAAGGAAAGTATATTGGTGGTATAAGAAGGTTGTAGATTGGTAATTCCTATGCTAAGCTGTACGAAAGAAAACACAAGAGCTGATGTAGTAATTCTGGTCATTACAAGGTATCTAATTTGTTGCAAGTGAATTGTTTATTTTTAGGGAAAAGATTCATTTCCATGCGGTGATAAAGACTTGGGCTATTACTATAATTTATTATGCTACTTGTAGGGGGTGCACTATGCCTAGTTTTGTAATATAAGGGGTCGTTTAGTTGGAATACGATTTATATCGGTATAAGTTATGTCGGTATAAGTTATGTTGAGATTAGTTATGGTGGGATGTATGTTTTATTAAGAATGACAATTGCATAATTTCTAAGAAGAAGGTATAAGTTATATCCGTGCTAATTACCCCACCTTCTATAAGGTATAAGTTATCCCATTGTTAAAATTAACACCAGGATAACTTATATTTGGTTTGCTAACCAAACATGGTATTAAGGTGATATTAAATTTTTATACCACTCTTGTACTTTCTTATACCTCATACCAAACGACATGTTTTATACTATCTTCTTTTGTAAAATCAAAGTTTTTCATTAGTTTTTCGTTTGTATATTATATATGGCGTAATATTATTTTAAAAGAATACTGTTCTCCTATCATGTATAATTTCCAGCAGTAGTACTCTCTCTTCCAATAGGGGCACATTGACAGATTTTATAAAATAAGGAGCCGATGTATTCTATTCCTTATAACATTTCAAGATTCAGAATCTCTAACGTAGGCAGATTCCTGTTATTGTCGTTTATTTCTAGTGTTTGGACGAGTTATGCTATATTCATTTTCTAGATTGTATGTGTATCGAAGCAACTAGGGGTGTACATGGATCGAGTTGGTTCGATTTTTATCGAAATTAAACCAAACCAATTATATCGGTTTGGATTGGTTCGGTCTTGTCGGGTTTCTCGGGTTTTTGTTTTTTTTGGTTACATGAATATTATTCCAATCTTACTTTGTTAGAGTTATAGATAAAGTTTTAATAAGTGAATATATGTTTATTACATATTGAAAAAAATTGACAACATATGATCTATTAAAATATTCTAATGAGAGAATTATTTTAGTAATACATGATAGTTATTTTCTTAGTCGTCTAACAATATGTTTCGATAATGTGCTCTTTCTAGGTTAACACATGAGAGGATCCCAAATATTTCAATATTTTTTAAAGAAAATTCAATATAAAGCCTTAAATATATATATATATATATATATAATATTTATATGTCGGTTTGGTTCGGGTTTTTTTACTCAATACCAAACCTAGTCGGGTTTTTTAATCAGTTTTGTTTGAATTTTCGGTTTGGTGCGGTTTTCCGGTTCAGTTGAACACCCCTAAAAGCAACTATGGTGCAAGGCGGAATGTAGGGGTGTTCATCGGTTGGTATGGTACGATATTTAGACAATTCGGTACGGTATTTTTGGTATTCGGTTTTCTAAAATGCTATACCAATATCGTACCTAATTAAATTCGGTATGGTTCGGTTTTTCGCCTTTCGGTTTATTCGGTACAGTAACTTCGGTTTGTTCGGCTCTAAAGCAACTTTGTGAATGAAATACTTAGGGGAGAAAAATATCTTAACTAGCCAGCAAAATTAAATTATAACTAGCCAATAAAATCAATCTTATGAATGCAACAACACTAGAAGTAAGGTTTGTCTATGGTATGTCCNGGGGGGGGGGGGGGGGGGGAAGGTACGTATAGTGAAAATAAAAGGTGGGAAATATCAAAAAAGAAAAACTAAGAATAGAAGGAAATTAAATATTATAACTTTTATATTTATGCTATATGTAATATGTATATTATGTAATTTAGTATCTATTTTTGGTACAATATTCGATATTTTATTTTCATATACCAAATACCATACCTAATACCAAAAGTTTTTAGAATTTAAACCAAATACCAAATTTTTTGATTTTGATATGATAATTCGATATTTACTAAATTATGCACCAGCCCTAGCGGAATGCCAATACAAAATGCGTCGGAAGAGCTTACTTTCCGCCAGCTCTTTTCTCAAGCCCCTAATATATGCCAATACAATAGGAACGTTCGTGGTTTATTGCAATGATAAAGGATAAAAGAGCACGAATAATAATTGAACCTTTTTCACCAATCAACCCTATTAATTTCACTTGAAAATTAAGTACGTCCTTAAAGTATAATTATCTTACAATGGACATCCCTAGTGTTTTCTTGAGAAGTTCACTGTTCTTTCAGATAATCTATTTCGGGAGAAAGTATCATACCACCTCGTAGCTGATGTGCGTAATCAAAAAATACATAAAAGAAAAAGATCATTGGAATGATACAATGAAAAAGGCAAAGACGGGAAGCTAAACATTAAGCTCTGTCCTGAAAACACGGCCATTTCCCCCCTTGAACCCATCATAAAAGGAATGGAGTCCGCTTCTGTAAAAAGAAATGTTTCATTTCTATATCTACCCAACAAGTTCCATGGGCCTCATTCTTACTCCTTTTCATCACAATTTATTGTTAACTCTACTTCTGGAAGACAAATTTACATATGAATCGACATATTCCGTAACAAATATTGGAGAACTTTTAATCCAACTTGTATGATGCGGGTCGAGTAAACCCACAAGGGTCGTTCCAAAGCAGTTACCAAACACGCCCAGATTTATAAAGCCCCAATGCAGGGTCAAAGAAACTCGACCCAAACGGGAGGGGGAATGAAAACAAGCAATTTTTTTTATGAAGGAAAGAGAGAAACTAAATTAAGAGGACAACAATCAAAATAAATATAAAGATGCATAACTTTAGGTATCATCGGGTATTTCCCATCAAATATTAATGTATTCCAGTATAGTAACTTCACAATGCCGTACTGATAGTAAGATATGTAAATGCTACTGCTTAATGACAAAAATGGCCGCGAAAGAGGATTCGGGTAACATTTCACGTGTGAGCTTGCTGCGGCTGCTCCTGAACAATAAAACGATAGAAATTGGAAAAACTAGACTCCGAAGTTTCAACCACCACTAACCTCACACTGCACCTTTCTTGTTCCTGAAGTTCTCTTTGAGTAATGCAAACTTCTTTTTACACTGATTCATGGTCTTCCCAGGGACTGCAGTTGCAACTCGTTCCCACCGCTGGCTGGTTTCCTTGGGGAAGGTTTTCAGAGCTTGAACTAAAGCTTTTTCTTGAACAGCAGACCATATGTCTGAATCGGAGCTCGAGGAAACCCCGTTCGCAGTAGGTGGATCCTCAGTGTTCTGGCTGTTTGTGTTTTGACTGGGGGACTCCTGAGAATCAGCTAACTTAGCACTTTCACTTTCAGGCTTGCTACTGTTTTCTACCCCCTCTACTTCTGCTCTTGTGGAAAGAGGAGATGCAATAGTCGGTGAAGGCTTTCTCTTCTCGAGGAAGGAGTCAAAGGCTTTAGCAGAGTCAGGCTTCTGGAGCAGAACTGTTTTTGTAGCCTTCAGGATCTCTTCAACTGTCCTTCCGGTACCAATATACTCGGAAATAACTTCCCATCTTCGAGATGTTCCTTTAGGATACTTCAGCATTCCCTTTCTCAAAAGATCAATTTCTTCCTTGCTCCAAGGTTTCTCCCTTTTCTCACTGCTCATCAGAGGAACTTGTCTTTTACCCTCCAGAGAACCATTTTGATGTGACTTACTCTTTTCGCCCTTATTCTCATATTTAGAGTTGTCATCATGTCCAAGTGCCTCCCTGAGAAGCTCAGCTATCATAAGCTCATCCTTTCCATCAGCTTTGTCACATAAGTTCCTCAGTTGCTCAATGTCAAGTGACATGCATAGGCCTTCTACATCATCCTCAGCTAGCCCAAGCAAATGCTGGGACAAAACAGGAGCTGCAAGGGTTCTTAAACGGCTCCGCTCCTTTCGCAACAATTTCTTTTCTTTCTCCTTCAACTTCTTCTGCTGCAAAGCTACTTCGGCAGCTCTTTTTCCCTCCTCTTCCTTCTTACGCTTCTCCTCTTCAGCAATCCTAGCTGCTTCTTCCTCCTGTAATTTCTTTGCCAGTAGTTTAGCTTCCTTCTTTTTCTGCTTCTCTGCTTTTTCTGCTTCTTTTCTTCCCAGGATTCTAGGGTCTCTCTTATAGGCATTGTCAACTAGTGTGCGTACCCTAGCAGTTTCTTCTTTTCTAGCCTTCTCTGATAGTTTCGCATTCTGCCTCTCCATCCACCTCTTATGATCACGAGATTCAGCTTGTTCAAGGTCAAACTCATCAGTGTGTGGGAACTCTCTCCAGCTTTTGAAGCTGTACCAGAAATTATAAAAGCCATCCACTTCTTTAATTGGGGTATTCTCATCACCCAATGAAGGGACAGGTTGGGTGACAGACCAACGTCCATTCCTCAAAAATGCAGGTCCAAAGACCTTAAAAAAATCTTGTGGGGCACATTCAGTTGGGATTTCATCATCAAATTCATCTGTGGAATCATAAATCCTTCTTCTAACAGGGTCAATAAGAACCTCATATGCTTCCTGAATAGCTTTGAAGTGGTTTTCTATTTCCTCCTTCTTAGCTTGTTTTGCAGCTTCAGTTTCCTCAGCTAGAAGAAGAGAAGCCAGCTTGTCAGGATGATGCCTCAATGCAGCATCACGGTAGCTCTTCCGTATCTGATCCTCAGAAGCAAGGTATCTTAAATGGCTCAACCCTAACAATGCATAATGATCTTGTACCTTTTCCCCAGTAGAAGATTTCTTTTTACCCTTAGAGCTGTATGATTCAGATGAATATGTAAATGACTGTTCCTTTTCAGTAGGAACATCTTCTTTACCATCTTTGGAGTCTTCTTTCTCAACATGCCCACTCAGTCTAAGTGCAGCAGAATGAAAAGCAAGCCCGGCAGGCTCATATTTGAGAGCTTTAATAGGAAAGCAGTTTGAGGAAATATAGGTTGGTTCACCATTTATAAGCTCTTCTGAGTATGAAATAAGACGGACACTACTCCTGGAAGCCATAGAGAAAGTTTAGCCCTCAAGTTTAGAAGATGAATATGAACACATCTACCAACTACTACACTTGGGGCAGGAGATGAGAGCAGCCTTTTACAGTCTCCAGCCTGCATTAATGAGGAAAAACAATTACAAACACATCAAAGAATAAGTTAAAGACAATGCGGAGACCGGGAAATAATTGTTATCCATCATCACAAAAGAAGTGCATGTCTTACTGCATGCAGCAGATTGAAAAAATCACTAAGAAAAGAATACTTTATGGCTATACCAGGTATTTGGCATTCAGGCTTAGTTGGGTTGTTACAAACATTAGATGCATGAGTCCATTTATTCTTCTGGTTAAAACTTTAATGGGCCAGCAGTTGTGACATTTACTAAGGGTCAACCTTTTACTTACTGGCCTCTGTTTACACAACATTATATGCTTGTGTGGATAGACACTAAAAGGGTCTTGGCTGCCCGAGTATGCATAAGTCATAGATCAAAAGATCCTCCAGTTGTAAAAGGTTCCTATTTTGTCTAGTAGTATTGAAATGAAATGACCATAAACAGAACAAAAAGGCACAGGATGGGACTCAGGCATAGTTGATTGATATATAACATGAAAGTGTCAAGGCACCAAAACAAAGTGGAGTCAGATTAGTACAACAGCTTCAGAGGACAAAATGTTGGAATACAAAAATGGAGAGGATGCTTGCATCAGCCATCTGGGTAGGCTGCCTACATCACACACCATGGGGTGCGGCCCCGTGTGAATGCGGGATGCTTCATCCACGGGGCTGCCTTTGTTAATGAAAATAGAGGGGGGCCATGTTGCTTTTGATATCTTGATACACTTCATCACAGTTTGAAAGCAGCAAGAAAATAAAATGATTATACGACCAACACTTCCCATCAGCAAACAATCTGGGTAATCAAAAACTATATCACATGTCAAACTGATTCAAGACTGCCAAAATCATACAGCTAGGCTTAGAAAGTACACTTCAAAACCTGAGTTAAATAGGTTCCAAAAATTTGATTTGGAACCAAATTGCATGTATAGAAACAAAAAATTATAATTAACTCCAAAGAAAAGATGAATCACCAATCTTTCCCCACAGGAAAATGCAGTTGACAAAGCTATTGAAATTTAGAGCATGAATAAATCATTTTGTCAGGCTACAATCAAAAGAATTCATCATGATACTTAATCCATGACATTGATAATATCCTCAGATACTTACCAAGTCACCATGTACATTCAGTACCAGTGAAATCCGTTTTACTTATATAAACACACAAAATTAGTTCGTCCAAACAGTATCACTTTCCATTCAACTTTATTAAAATATATACAAAATTACTACACCCCAAAAGACTCTTTTTGCTTTTCAATGATCAACTTGGTCTAAAAGCGGACATGTACTAATCCACTTGGAAACAAATTTAGAAATTCAGGAACCTCCTGAGCAGTACTATGAGTAACCTTTTCTCCAAAGTTTTAGTCAAAATTTTCTTCATATTAATAAAATGAGAATAACAAATAAACATACATAGACACAAATATTAAGTTTCAGGAATAAGCTAACAACAACCAGAAAAATCAGCATTACACATTTATTAAACATTTGAATCCCCTTTCATAACAACGCGACCAAATAGGGAGAAAAAATACCGACACAGACGCAAATACAAGAAATTACAAATATCTATTAAACAGGAACAAAAATCAGCTTTATTAAAAAGGTAAAAAAAAAAAAAAAAAAATTAACGTTGCATAGATTCGAGAGAAGCTATATTGAGCACATCGCATTACATCGTTTCTTCTTTGTTCAGATAAAAATAAGCGCATAACTTTAGAAATGATAAAAAAGCAAAAGCGAAAAAAAACCCAGAGGTACGGATATTACCTTTTATGAAAACCTAATTTTGATGCTGATCTTAAAAGTGGATTAAGTTGTGATGTTAATGGAGAGATAAGAGAAAGTGGAAGAAGGAGGAGGGCAGAGGAGCTAGGGTTTAGTTTGCGGAGCTCAGCTGCCTCAACCAGCTGAGAAAGAGGAAGATGCATGTGACGGATTGTTGCGATTTATACCTAATTGTGTCTGCGGAAACAGTCTATGGGCTGGGTTAGTAAGAACCTAGGCATTTATACCGTGGGCCTGGATCAGTAAAAAGTGGAGAAATGGGCTCCCATTTGAATACCCTCATCCCTTCTTTGAGTTTTTCACATGCTTGATCCTTTTTTAATTATTATTTATAAAAATAGCATCATTTATTATTTATTTCATAAAAAGCATTTTTTTCATTAATAGCATATTATGAAAATTAAACTCTAACATCTAATAAGTTAACTGACTCACTCACGGGAAGTACTTTTTTTTGTCCATCTTCATTTTCCCTTTACAACATTCATCTTCTTCACTCCATTTTGTAAAAATTCTAATGCATATCTGAATGCCACCTAAATCAAGATGTATTGATTTATACATCTTTTATACTCTGTATATCAAGTATCACTTTAATTCAAAATGTATTTTTTGTATATAATTTTTGTATATTTATTTGTGAAGTGCCATCTTATTTTAAGAAATATTTTTAATGTATATTTCAAATATATTTTATATGTCAAGTGCCAATATATATATATATATATATATATATATATATTGTTTTTTGTATATTTATATACAATCTTAATTAAATTTAAGATATATTTTTTAATGAATATTTCACATGTCTAAGTGCCATCTTAATTGAAAAGGTGTATCTTTTATGTATATGTTTTGTATATTGTATATGTGTTATTCAAAGTATGTATTTATATATGCGTATTGTATATATTAACGTATATTATTGTCGAAGTAAGATCTTTATGTTAAGAAAGGAAGAAAGGAGTAAGAGAAAAACTTAAGAAAGATAATTAAAAACAAAACGAATGGAACAAATTTAAAAAATATATTGGCTTCGGCAGAAAACAAAATTAAGAAGATGAAGAAAAAGAAGGAAAGCTAATCAATAAAGAGAGAAAAAAAGACATGAGTTTTGTACAAATAATTATTAATTTTCCATTCAAACTGCCTATGTTTAGGGATTAATAATTAATATTCTTATTTTAATGGAACTGTGTGCTACAAATATAAATATTTTTCTGCCATATTTGTAGTATTGAATTTCATACTAAGAATTTGTTATATTTCTTTTAAACTGTGACAGTTTTGTCATCAACTAACTAAGCTTTGGCATGTATTTCAAGAAAGAAAAATAAAAGAGGAGCCACTATAATAAATAAACAAAAGAAGAAAATATTATGTTTTCTGTCTGTTATATATATACCTTCTTGGGAACGGAAGTTACGTACGGTTAACCAAGTGATGACTAGCTGTCTTGTAATAATACTCTATCCATTTCAATTTACGTGAACCTATTTGACTAGGCATGAAGTTTTAGAAAAAAAGAAAAGACTTTTAAACTTGTGATGTAAAATGAGGCTCATTGTGTGGCTATAAATCACTTTAAAAGGGATATTATTTCTAAATATAGAAATGGGTCATTTTTTTTAGCTCGGACTAAAAAAGAAATGACGTAAATTGCAACGGAGGGAGTACTTCTTAGTATAGTATACAGTATACTGATCACTTTTGACTGGAGCATTTAGGATTCGCCTAGTTAAAATGACAGCTATAAATCTTTTGACATCAAGGAAGAGGGTTTCTGAATGTTAATAAGAAACTTACGATAGACCGATCCATCATCAAAATGGAATTCCACTTTGTTTTTCTTTAAGCTGATAAAAAAGATTCAAAATAAGAGAAGAGTAACCAGCAGGATGGTTAAAGTTAAGTATCAAAATGTGTGTAGAACAAGAGACCAGCATAACTTTGATATTATGTATGCTGGAGTAGGCAATAATGAAGTAGTAGGGGCAATTCAAGGAGCACTTTAACCCCTTCTAGTTTTCGAAAATTTAATGGCACCCTTTTTCAGCACAAGTCAAGGACTAATATTATGTAAATCGAATAAAGATACAAACTAGTTCTCCCTGGCTATTTCATACAGTAACTGGTACATGGAGTGCTAGTTGGAGCAACACACACTTCCTACTTATTTCTACTGGAAAGAGGAAACGGTTAGAGGCCATTACAAGACTGGAGTCACAAAGACAACTAAGAATACATATACTGCAACAAATCACAAAGGGAGGCAGAGGGATTCATGCCCTTTATGTTAGGGCCCATAGGAACTTGCTACTAAATAAATAGCATATGCCGAATAGGCCATTTGTTTGTTATTTTATCTGTCTACTCTTCATCATAATCTTCTTCCTCCTCCACCAAACTTGAATTCAGTTGTGACATATGGGCAGGGTCGATAACCATTCTCTCCATTTCGAGAGACCATTGGGGACCTTCCTCCACTTTCTCATTGGCAGGCGTTGGCGATGGATTGCAAGCTGCTATATCCGGTGCAGCTGATTTATCAACGCTTTCATCAATGTTGACCTTCAGATTAGGAGTTGTTATAACTGAACTTTCCCTGTCACAAGCAATGGAATCCTGTTTAGGTGATCCCTTCGGTTCTGCGCAGTTCTCTGTCTGTGTTCCAGGGTTTGGATTTTGCTGACCACTCTGCTGAAGAGATGTGCAGGATTCAAGTTGCATATCAGGCCGGGAGAGCTCCCTATCAGCACGCCCTCGACCACGACCTCTTCCTCTACCCCTACCTCTTCCCCTACCACCACTGCTAGCATGACACGTCTCCTGCAGGAAAAAAAATGCCATTCATGTCATGACTTGATAACAGAAAATATAAAGTGATCACTGTACACTGTAAGTTGATCGTGTTAAAAAATTATGCATTCACACCTCTCATGACAACCACAAATGATTATGCTATCGCATTATATAAAAAACACCCGACTTATGATATGCGACGTTGCCTTATGACATTACATCTTCCTCCGAATTCAACTATGTCATATAAAAACCCTAACTAACTCAGAGAACAATAACAACACTATACCTTAAGGTAGTTGGGTCAGTGATAAGAATACTCATTATCCGTTTTGCTCTCATTTAGACCAACTTCATTCCAATATTCCATAATTACCTAACACTAAGTTATTTTCATTTTCTATTGACATATAAATCTTTAACAGATTAAAATTAAAAAAGTAATGAGTGCAACCTTACAAGCTACAACACTCTAGGAGAAAACTCAACAGCAATGAGTGAAAGTGTTGGTGCAACTCTAAATAAAAGCTCGATTCACATAATGAAACCCATAAGATGGTCAAAGGTAACATCATCTAACGGTTGATGTCCATCCTTCTAAGAATTTTATGCAAATGATTAACTTAGCATGGATTCAACTCCCACTCATAATGGTGTCTTGCAGAACCACAACTGTTGTTTCCAACTTCCATAATAAAAGGAGACGCCAAGTAACTTTTCTGGTTGAATGATGAAAAGAGGCCGGCTAACTATCGCAGATGGAGTTATTGGGGGAGATAGGGTGATACATATTTACTAATTGATGCTAAGGAATTGCAGCAAAGTGTGATGATTTAGAACTATGAATATACTCTCTGACCAAGATTGATGTAGTACCAAAAAAGGGGAAAACAAAGAGTTTACCAAATTGATGTAGCACCAAAAAGAGGGAAGAGAGACAGTAAGGGGAAAGGAGAGAAGAGGGAGAAAGAGAAGAGACAAAAGAGAAAGAAAGACAGAAAAAAGGGGAGGAAGAAGAAGCGGACAAGAGAGGAAGACGAGAAACAAGATAAGCATAAATGAAGGGATATAGAGAGATAGATCAACTCATAAAGTGTTATTAATTCTCATTTTCCTAAGCCTCTGTGACAGTTACACGGTAGTTGAGAAAATGCGTAATCAAGGTACGCACAAACTAGCCCTGGACACCACCATAAAAAAAATGTTATTCATCAAGTGTGGCCCGAAGCAAAGTAATTAAGGGTCCTGGAGTCTGAACAAATTAGAACTTGTGACACTACTAGAACTTTTTATCTCTAACTAAAAAAGATATAAGAATATACTCAAAACCTTATCTTTAAATAAAAAAATAAGGTTATCAGTTATCACTAACTAATGGATAAAACATTATTTCTAAATAAAAAAGAATCAAAGATACTGATAGTACAATGTTTTCTTGAGCTTGTCCCATGAAAACTTCATCTCAAGAAAATAAGATCATCAGCAATTACCTGTTCTACTATTACCACATTCAGAGCATTTTTATTCTTTGGGAGAACTAAATGCTCTTTTAAAATTAAATGATTTACAACAAATAAGTACTTCTCCAGTTTTCAGTCTGAGAAATTATGAGGAATCTAAACTAGACGAGTCAAAAAAGGGTTTCTCACCGTCCTGCTCCTCTTGAACTCATCCTCACTGTCATGATGTTCTTCCATTGCAACTTTCCTGATAAAACAGTATATGATATGCAAAGTTTGTCACCTTAGATGTGTAAGTGGAATAATCAACTGAATTGAAGAAAAACCACTAAATTAAATGTTATATAAGACAAACAAGAAATAATCCTAACCTTCTTTTTGGCATTTCACCGGCAGCATCAGAATGGCCATAATCAGGAACCTTGCTGACAACTTCCCGAAGAAAGTCAAACACGTTGTAGCTTTGTACACAATGCTTTCTACAAACAGATGTTAGATGCAATCAGTAAGGATGTAATAGGATAAATGAACCAACAAGCCCATCATTTCCGAATTGACAAGTGAGTGAGAAAGGCAGCATCATCCTACTTAACCTGCACAGAAAGATGTGTTCCAGTAGTAGGAGAGAGATCTTTCAGCACATAGGAGAAGAAAAAAATGATGCATTAGCTGACACACACTTAAAGATGACATGAACAACAAAAGAGGATCTGTGAAATGCATTGGATTCTAAATTCTATGCATAACATTCTTTAGAGTACTATTTTCAATTTATCAGAAAATTCCAAGGTCTATTAGTGACTATTTGCTTTATGTTGCAGCAGCTGGTCTTCAAGCAACGCTCAGGAAGCAAGTCCGTTAACAGCTGCCAGCTGGTTTGACAGAGAGTTTCTAGCTTGATTTGGTAGTTGTTATTTCCTTAGCCCCCAAGTTTTCAGGGGGCAGAAAGTTGGCTTGTTCTAATGCCAAAATGTTTCCCTTTGTATAACTATTTTGTGTGCTTAAAGTTTGAACAGTTTCAGCATGAAGAATTTCTTAGAATTTATTTCTTCTTTTTTATAAAGAATCTTGGTATTTTATATGTGACTGTTTCCCCTAGTCCTCCTAGCATTTGAGGTTAGGATTTACAGAGCATAAACAGTGAGGCATTTCAAGTCCTTCTGCAGCTTTTCGCTCTTAACCAAGTCTTTTTACTCTAATAGCTAGTACCCCCTCCAACTACAGATTAATTAAGATCACCTGATAACTGATTTTGATCAGTAGTGTCTCTCAAGCTACAAGAAGATAGAGAACAACCAAGCAAAATTTTGTGATCCGTACATGATCACACTCACAAACAAATATTTACATAAGATTTGCAGCTTATACAATTACATAAGGTCCCATGAGTATCAATAAAAACGAAGAAAACTACTAAGAAATAAGTTAAAAAGATAACGGAACTCTTTGATTTGAAGTGCACAGCTGAAATGGGAGACAATCACTAACTTATGTCATACTGTTAGAGAATGCACATATCCCTCATTGGTTGCGCAAGGGTTTACAAAGGAGTTTATAATGTCTTGGGCCACTCCACCATTGTCTTAAGGTTTTGGGCTGGATGCTCTAATTCCATGTGAAAGAATCTGAGCATCCAACCCAAAACCTTATGGCAATGGTTGGATAAAAAGAAAGTCTTCAATCCATGTCTAAACCCTAGAAATGGCAAATGGGTACCACATACTGACTGGAGAATAAACTCGTTCCTCATTGGTTGTCTAAGGGTTTCCACAAGGGTTTACAGTGTCCTAGACCACTCCATCTATTGCCTTAAGGTTTTGGGCAGGTAGCTCGGATTGTTTCAGACATAAGATACTGCACCACGTTAAGAGGAAGCCATGATACTCCACTAATGTCAAAAAGAAGCCATGATTTCCATTGCAGTAGAAAATGACACACTTGGAGAGAGCATGTTAGAAATGAAGAGCAATTCAACCATTCAGCCAAACAAGTTTCCAATGACAGAAACAGATGAGAAAAAATTAGCACTACAATATCAGATAATTTAAGGGGGGGAAATCAAAAAGACTAGAACAGGGTTTACCGAAAGTGCCACACAACTATAAAGACTAGGGTCCTCTCACCAATCTAATGTGTTAGAAAATTTAATGGCACTGAGATGAAGCACTCTGCAGAAATAAATTCATCAAAGGTGTTCCATTAGAAAAACGTGGACTAACAGACCTACACAAGGCAAGCGCTTTCCTGAAACAAGCCAAGATAACATGTGAATATTGAAATCTTACTACCTTCCTAGTAAAAGCCCTAAAGCTTTTGTGTTTCATCTATGCAATATAATTACAAAAATTTACATAAGAATCGGGAGGCCTGAGCTAGATAAGCACAAGTCTGAAGCAACTACTCAACACAGTCAAGCTGATTATCAGGATTAAACATAACAACAAATTAACCAGATCAGAAATCAGTGAGGAGATTGAATAGATAATGGCTCCTTATTAGCTGCCAGATCTGATCTATACAGATGAATGGAAATTTTCAAAATGCCACTCACAAATGCAGTGAATTAACAGTCTTTGCTCCTCTTCTAAGAGTTATGTCATATGTCCGATCACAAAGGTCTTGTAAGAATAACTCCAACGCTTTTGCTGCATTTAATGCCAGGGGAGGAAGGGTTAGAAAAAGGTAACGAGTAAATTGACGAAAGAAAAACATTTTATGAGACTCACACACTAGAACAGGCACTGCCATTGCAATCTTGCCAACATCCTCATCAGCTTGCATAATCTTCTTGATCCGGGCCTACACGTTTTTCATGAAGAAAAGGAGATATCTCAGATATTCCACATTTTTTTATATTCCACATTTGATAGTACAAAAAGCTGAAAACAATTAATAACGATGAAGATAACAATAAGAACATCAATGATAACAAATAAAAAAGAGTTGAAACTGATTAGGCGTTCTTCTATGTGTTTTCCCTCTTAATCCTCTAAGTCCATCCTTTTCTTTCTTAATCGAAGGAAAAGTTATTCATTCAAACAGAGACCCTACTTGAATCAGAAATGTAGTAACTCGGATCCGAGAGGCACCATCATATCTGTTCATTTAACACACAGTGTTTTTCTTATATAAGGTCATTTAACACAGAAAAGAGAGAGATCCCACTTCTTGTCACAAAATGCACCTCCTATGGGCTGACAAGCTGTCACAATGATAAACCACCCCTTCTCTTCTATGACAAAGTGATAATATCAACATCTGTTACCAGAGTAATTCGGACAGAAAACTGTACTCAATGTGTCTTCACAGAACTCCAAAAAAAAAAAAAAAGAATAAGACAAATAGTTGGTTGTGGTAGTGCCATTTCAGAAGAGTGATTAGGAGGTTAGCACACTTGATATGATTGATTTGAAGTAATCTTCCCTCATGGTAAAAATGCCACCTCTGGAATATAGAACTCTTTTCCCCTTCGTTGGCTGCCAGAACAATGCTAACACATCCATCATTATGAGGCCATTGCACGAGTGCACTAGGCGTGTTTTTCTTGACGCATCCCAACTGTTACTTCTTTGAGATAAGGCCTCAATGTCCACAACAGTTTCAAACAAGTTTGAATGAGTTAGCTTTTAATGGTTGGCCTGCACTAAACAGGTTTACGACTTCAAAGACAATGCTCGTGAAACTTACTTCTCTTTCCACAGTTATAGATACTCTTTAACCACCAAAGCAGACAGTATTAATATAAGGTGAAAGAGTTCCAAATGCTTTCCAAGATATTACACAAACAATACGCAACAAAATGTAACTTGCTGATTTATCTTTCTGTATCCAATATAAGTCATTTCAAAGACAACAATACAACAAGGGCAACTACTACTACCACGCCCAAGTCCCAAACAAGTTGGAGTCGGCTATACTAATCCTCACTGACCATACTCCGTATAAAATCATCATAGACGAATATAATCAAAAATAAATATAACAATATAATAAATACAAAAGCACTAGAAGTTCATTATATTAATTATTATTATCTACTGATGCATAAATCTCTGAAAAGCATAGTTACATAAAGTAAGAGTAAGTATTAAACCAGTAAGACTAGCAGCAAAATAATTTTCTTTAATTCACCAATAAACGGAAGCAGTTACTTTAACCCACAATATAAAATCCTAACTCTTACACTTTTTCTTTGGCTACACTAAGCTTAGCCAAGTCTGACTAGTAGCTCAACCAAAAAATTACCATGTCCCTAAAAAGGCTCAAAATTTCAACTTGAAGTTACCATACAATAATTTCAATGTGAATTTTATGATGAGTCACAGTACAAGTGAAGTCAAAATTCAAGTTATCCATTAAGCAACAACCCTAGAAACCAACCCACTAAGCAAAATAGGTCCAGCTAAACAGCTCATAAAATACCAGATTCGTTGAAATTAGTAGAGTCCATATGCAGATCAAGGCGAATATAAGTAAAATAAAAGGAAAAAGAAAATGCATTAGAGAGGAAAGAGTGAAAAAGTAAAGCAGCTCACCGCAGGGAAGCGAGTGTCGAGTTTTTTCCTCATGACAAAAATCAGATTCTGGACATTCAGAAATTGGGAGAATCTGAGGGATACTAAAATAAATTAGAGAATCTTAGAGAAGTAAATTTGTGAAATTGGGAAGAATCAGAAGAACGCAATCATTGCGAGTGAGAGAGAGAGGGCAAATCGAAGGTATTTTTCAGTTGAAAAAAAAAAAAGGAATTTTCAGGCTTGTCGTACAGGTCCTTTTACCAAACGACATTTCAATTTGAGACCCATTTTGCTTTGTGTTTTCTTCTTTTTAACTTTTATTTTGGAAAAAAAGAAAGTAGGAGGTGTTAGGACTTAGAAATAAAATTGTAATTAGAGTGATGTTATTATGAAACTATTATTTGTGGATGTTTATTTATTACTCCGCTATAGATAATTTTCCTGAAAAAGATTATTTATTTAGTAATCTGTTGAAGTTTATCTACAAGCAACTGATGCAGACAGGTTGCAAGCAACTCAATAAATGATTTGCAGCAGCTTCTTATTAAACATGCAGGTTACAAGCAACTCAACAAAAGCTTCGCAGCTGCTTCCTGAAAAGCCTCGCAACTGTTTCCTTTCTTCTATAAATAGAAGAGTTTTCAGTTCATTATGTACATCAGTTTGAAAGTTGAATAATATATAAATTTCTCTCTCTATACTTGTCTTTAGTTTATTTACTTTACAGTCTTTATTTTATAACACGTTTTCAGCACGAACTCTGCCTTGAGCACTTACTTTGAAGGATGTATTACTATAGCTATCCCCGTCCAAAGGCATCGGTTCTAACTGTAAGTAAGATCAAACTGTTATATTTATGGATTTCTGCCATTTTTATAATGGTTTGAACGAATATTTCTTTGGTGTCAGTATTTTATTTCCATATTGGCAAAGTAAGCATGGAAATTATTCCATGTTTGGCTTAAAGGTTTTACTATGTCACTTTGTCTTTATGAACGACATATTATTTTCCCTTGTTGCTTTGCTATCTTGAAGTAGGTTTGTAGCAAAGGACTTGTGACATTAATTTTTGCATTTTCATATATTGTTGAACACTAACTATTTGTTGAGTTGAGTTTGCAAAAGTCTATGGATATAAATCAGATCCAATCGCCATAATTAAGAGTTCTACTCAAAAGGTTAGTACTTCCTACATATCAGACATTCCTATTTTTTGGCTACTAACAATATGATTTTTGTTCATTTAGGAGCATAATTGGTTCACTTAGCAGTTCATACCATAAATTTGTTCATGAAGAAAAATATTACGAGAAGGGACCATAATTTATTATTTTCATCTCTATTGATGGCTATATGAGAGTTTTCAAAAATAAAAAATTATATATATATATAGTCACCGGTAGTGGCATATTTCCTAAGTCTTGTTATGACTTAATTTTATGGTTCACTTGAACTCTAATAAAGTACGACCACCAGAAGTGGCAATACTTTGTATATCTCATTGTAACTAAATTTGTTAAACACTAGAAGTGGTATATACCTATCATGACCACTAGAAGTGGTAATTTAGGCTTGTTATGGTTACAATTGAAGATAAGCTAGAGAAAATTTCTCTCTATTACATACATACCTCGATTTTCTCATGAAGTAGCAAATATATTAAAAGAGGTTCTAAGCCATCACACAATTTGGTGTGATTAATGCACATTCAGATAATTATGTTATATTCCCTGAAGGATGAGAACTTTGATAAATATTAAGTCATTCCCTGAAGTGAATGTGACAATATATGAACGCGCTCTTGATGTAAATATATTACAATTCACCTCCAGAAAAGGTAATGTAATTGAGAGAATATATACTCAATATTTCGTATTTTAAATTTTCTCCTGAAGAAGTAACACAATTGAAATTTCATCCTGAAGTAGAAAAATATTGTAAAAGTGTGTCTTTCTGTGCTTAAATAAAATAATGAGTTATTCAAAGTTATTTTTAAGCACATTTTCATTCCCTGGAGTGAATGAAGAAATACCACAACTCATCTCCTGAAGAGCTAGAATAACAATATATATATATATATATATATTATTTTGTGGCATAAAAATTATTGCCGCACGTACCTGTTGTACGTAAAACATCTTGGATAATTTTATTAAGTATCATTCTAAGGCAAATGCATTCCTGTAGAATGCTTTCTACTGCAACCACATTAATATATTATGGTTAGTTATTGAGTTCCCAGAAGGAAATAGCAATTGGTGCATCTTTTCTTAAAAGATGCAATGACTATGTGATTGCCGCATTGATACAAAATTTTCAGATGTTAATGGTATTTCTCCTTGAAGGGGATATTTGTCACAAAGTTAGTGGTAGAAATATTAAAATTATTTTCTTCATTTATAAATTTAGAATTAGCTTTATATTGTTTATTTGATTATGATTTTCTCTCATGATACCAGAAGTGTCATGAGCGATATTTGGTAGTACAAAATTTATCAAAAACTCTTGAAAAGCTAATTGTTTGTCTAGAAGACACATAACACCAGTAGTGTCCGAGTAATATTAGATTGTGGATAAAAATGAAAGCTCTCGAAGAGCTTATATACAAACATGTCATTCATATTATATGATTATGGTCAAAGCATATGTTGTAGTAAACCTGAAGTTTACTAATACAAGTGACTATCATATTAAGGCTATAAATGATTGGAAGATTGAAAATCTTTTTGTTTCCACAATCATAGGGGATAAAATAATATGTATGTGAGAAGTTATCGGCCTTATTCTTCAATTCGTACTACATCATGTAACACAGTGAACCAGAAGTTACTAATGCACAAGCAGTCACAGTAAACCAGAAGTTTTACTGAGGCAAAAGTAGCCACGATAAATCATAAGTTTACTAATGCAAAAGTTTATGCCTTAGTAAACCAAAAAGTTTACTAAGAGAAAACACATGCAATGATAAACTTGAAGTTTTCATTTGCCATTTTAAATGAGCTATTTGAGAATTCAGATAAGCATATACTGAAGAACTAGAAGATTCTTCACGAATTCTCTTGTGTTGCTTGTTCTCAAAATAAATTGATTATACCAGCTAAAGTTGGGACTAAAATCCCTGAATTCTGAAATATATAAAAGGTGAATATGGGTTCATTCACCTATCAAGTGAACCACTTATAGATGCATATATAAGATGATTACATGTATAATTATTGTCAACCTGTAGTTTGACATTTGAAATTGCTTTTATCAATTAAGAGCATAAATTTCATATTATGAAATCAAGATAGTTCATCTTGATGATGCTGGTTTATATTCAAGTTAGTTTAGCATTGAATACCTCCTATTAATGGCTAAACTATCGCTTATGAGAACAAATCATGTGTTGGTCTAAGATTTTCTAAATTGCATGTAGCTTGTATGCATCAGGCCAATAATATATGATAAGTCCTCCCCTCACAATTGGTTTAGGAAACCAAATATTTGTACTATCTTTTGATGTGTGGTATATGATTAATTTCTCTACCACAATGCACAAAGATATGTTTCCCAAAGAATATTGGGGATATATGTTAGTTTTTCTAACATTCGGATGGAATAAGCAATTGAAAAATATGTATATGAACCGAATTATCATTAGTATGATCCTCGCTCAGAAGATAATTCAAGTCAAATGCCAGAAGCATTTGTTGATCCAAAATTAAATATCATATTTCACTGCAAATGCTTCTATTAAAATTAAAGTCCCTGAAGGATGGAGTTTACTATAAGCATGAAGCGTGGTAGACCAATCGGTTTCAAAGGTAACAATCCTTGAAAAGGATAGGAGCAAATGATCAAAATGATCATAATAAGGAGGAAATGAGCTCTAGAAGAGACCACGACATAACATTCCATGAAACTTCAGAAGAAGTTCAGGTACCTGAAAATAAAGAAAGTTATGAGATCTCAACAGGTTATGTCGCTTGGGAACTGATACAAAATGATCGTCGATGATATATTTGATACAATATAGTGCACAATATTTTAAAAGATTGTGAGGATCGGACCTGCAGTCCAGACACCTGAAGATGTCATGACATTTAAATGCAAGTCATAACCTATATGACTTCTTTGATTAAATCTGTATGAATATCCCTGAAGGATTTAAAATGCATGAAGCATATAGTTCAAAGTTTCGAGAAATGTACTCGATCAGATTACAAAGGTCATTGTACCGTTTAAAGTAATTTGGGCGCATATGGTATTATCGCCTCGGTGAATATTTGCTGAAAGAAGGTTACGTAAGTAATGTTATTTGTCCAGGTATTTTTATAATGAAGATGTCATCAGAATCTGTTATCCTTGTTGTTTATGTTAATGACATAAATCTTGTTGGAACTCCAGAAGAGCTCCAAAAGGCAATTGAATATCTTAAGAAAGAATTGAACATTTAACAGACGGTATCTTTATCCATCAATCTGCTATACAAAAAGGATCTTAAAACGCATTTACATGGACAAAGTGCACCCATTGAGTACACCATTGGTTATTCGATCACTTGAAGTGAATAAAGATTTGTTCAGACCTCCAGAAAAGGATGAGGAACTCCTTGGTCCTGAAATACTCTATCTCAAGTGTAATTTGTGCACTTATGTATCTTGCTAATGCTAACAAAGGTGGTGCAGATCGTATTGATTATGCAGATGCAAGTTATTTATTCGATCCTCATAAAGCTTGATCTCAAATCGAGTATGTGTATACATGTGGATGTACTGTCATAGCATGGCGCTTCACAAAGCAATCTATTGTTGCTACTTCTTTAAATCATGCTTAGATAATAGCTATTCATGAAGCAAATAGGAAATGCTTATGGTTGAGATCAGTAATTCATTTTATTCATGAAAAATGTGATTTAGAATGTGAAAAAAGCCCACAAATTTATACGAAGACAATGTTGCATGCATAGCCCAATTGAAGGGGGGTTTATAAAAAGAGATAGAACAAAGCACATTTCACCAAAATTATTCTACACACATGATCTTAAGAAAAAATGGTGACATTGATGTGCAACAAATCCATTCAAGTGACAGTTTGACAGATTTGTTCACTAAATCTTTGCCAACTTTAACTTTTGAGAAGATGGTATACAAGATTGGAATACGGAAACTCAAATATTTGTAACAAGGTTTTCATCAGGGAGAGTGAAATACGTGCTGCACTCTTTTTCCCTTACTAAGTTTTTTCCCATGAGGTTTTTCTTGTAAGGTTTTTAATGAGGCAGCTGAAAGTGCGTATTACTAAATATGTGTACTCTTTTTCCTTCACTGGGATTTTTTCCACATGGGTTTTCCTAGTAAGGTTTTAGCGAGGCACATTATCTTTAATGAACATCCAAGGGGGAGTGTTATGAAACTGTTATTTGTGGATGTCCATTTATTACTCCGCTATAGATAATCTTCCTGAAAAAGATTATCCATTTAGTACTCTGTTGAAGTTTATCTACAAGCAACTGATGCAGGCAGGTTGCAAGCAACTCAATGAAATGATTTGCGGCAGGTTCTTATTAAACAGGCAGGTTGCAAGCAGCTCATGCACACAACTTACAAGAAGCTGAACAAAAGCCTCGTAGCTGCTTCCTGAAAAGCCTCGCGGTTGCTTCCTTTCTTCTATAAATAGAAGAGTTTTCAGTTCATTCTGTACATCAGTTTGAAAGTTGAATAATATATAAATTTCTCTCTCTATACTTGTCTTTAGTTTATTTACTTTACATCCATTAATATATAACAAATGTCTATTTTTAGAGAGTTTGTTACTTTGTGGCTAAGAGTCCGTTTGAATTGGCTTATTTTAAGGGGTTTTAAGCCAAAATACTCCCTCCGGTCCAAAATAAGTGATTTTGTTATGTTTTCACACAGATTAAGAAATTCACCTTTTAGCCTTAATTAGTAATGAAATTTACCGTATTAACTTTTAATATCTCACATAAACACTCCTAACACATATTCCAACACAATTTACTCCAAGGACAATGTAGGAAAAAAATAATTAATTCAGTCTTGAAATCTAGAAAAATCACTTATTTTGGACCACAAAAAAAAGGGCCAAAAAATCATTTATTTTGGACCATAGGGAGTAGATTTTAAGCCATTTTGAAGTATTTGGATAAAGTAAAAAAGTGCTTTTAAGCATTTGTCTTTAAGCTAAAATGATAAAAATAAGCCAAAAGCCAAAAACTAGAATTCCTAACATATGACTTTTGGCTTAAAAGTCACTTACAAAAAGCCCATTCAAATGGGTTCTAAGTCATTTCCCCCCTATAAATAGAGGGGCCTACCCATTGTAAATCATCCCAATCAATAAGAGGTCGTTTGGTTTGAATACGACTTATGCCAGGATAAGTTATACTTGTATAAGTTATGCTGCGATAAGTTATGTTGGGATTAGTTTTGCTGGGATTGTTTTTTATCCATTGTTTGGTATGTTGTATTAAATATGACAATTGGATAATTTGTAAGAAGAATATATAAGTTATACCGGTGCTAATTACCCCACCGAAGGATTAAGGTGGTATTAAATTTTTATACCAGCACTATACCTTCTTATACCTCATACCAAACGACCCCTAAGAGTTCTCTCTCTACTTTTATATGTAATACTCTTCTTCTCATTTTATTGTTTCATAACATGTTATCAGCACGAGACTCTAACCAATTTAGTAGAAGTTTTGGGATTGAGCATAATGATTGTCAAGTGTTCCATAAACTTCCTTCATGATTAAATTTTGGATTTAAGGTAAGTATTTTTTACTTTATTTTTCTCTTTTAAATTCTTGAAATTCTATAATTTGATTTTAAATACATGCAAAGACAATAAACTTTGATTATAACTCTAATAGAGTTTGCAAGAAATTATAACCACCCGAATTGGTAAAAATTCTATGCCTTGCCATGATCAAATTCATGTATGATTGCGGGCAAAGAAGTGGAAACCCTGCCTATCGAATTTGCTTCATTCTCATTTCCCTTAAGAGAATGCGATAACAACATGTAATAAGTCTAAATGAAGATAAAATTATTACCGTGAAGGTATCAATGGATGTGGACATGGCAATAGACGAAATAATAATCGTCATCATTGTGATAATGAGAATAATAAGAATACTCAAAATAATCCTTCACTCTGTGAAAGTAATATTTGTCATCGATTTGACATGAGATTTTGGAAAACACATATAGATTGTTATGGTCCATTCATGATGTGAACGTGACAACATGTGATTTATGAATACATATCATTATTGGAAGAATATGAACGTGCTAGTGGTAATAGATATACCACACTAATCTCTAGAAAGAGGTTTGAGATGAAATACGAAAGTAATTTCATTATTATGGCATGAATAGTCATTTGTCACGTACCTATTGTATGCCAAAATATTATGTCAATGTGATTATTACAGGGCAAAAAATAATATAAGCAACATATCTTGCCTTTAATTTTGACCATGACCAAAGTGGTATAACTCTCTCCATGAAAGAGACATTCATCGTATGGATGTTTATGAATATGTGGTAGTACAAAGTTAATTGAGAGCTCTGGAAGAGCCAATTATTACTTTTTTGGATGAATAAAATTGATTATCAATAAGATATTATGTTGTAGCCAGTCTCAAAGAAACTTATTGACTTTCTAAAGTATTCGCGAAAGTAGATGGTTATATTGAGATTGTACATAATGAAAAGATTTAATATCTTCTATTACTACATCTTGTAGCGGGGGAGTATGTACGTGGAAAGCTACCCGCTTTATTCTCCAGTTTGTACTATAAAATAAAAGAATACCATAATAAAGTAGAATGATATAAAAACTCATATCATAATAAACTTGGAGTTTATTGATAATTGCACACGTCATGGTGTAAACCTGAAGTTTATCATATTGATAATTTATCCAGTTGGTATAATTTGTTTAGCCATCTTAATTTAAGTATGATGGACAAAAATAAAAGAGAATTCACATAGGTAAATATTAAAGAACTAGAAAGTTTTGTACGAATTCTCTAATGTTATTGTTTAACCAAAGAATTAGATTCCTTGACCAAAGTAATTTAGGATGAACGCGGGTTACTGATAATCAAGAAAGTAATATGATAAATAAAGAAAAACTGAGTAATAAACAATATTGTAGTATGCAAAAAATAAAGTGGATTGTATTCGAGAATTCATATGTCCTTATGGGTTACATTTCTTCCCTTTATATAGGGGTTTCCTCGTATAACGTTTGGTTCCTGTCATGATTGCTCATTAACGGATAATTATTACATTAATGAGGCGTTGCAAATGATAACCGTAACTGTTGTATAGGAGTTATGTAACGTATAAGTCATTAAGTGTTGATTCTCGAATCTGCCCGCAACTTCGTCTGGGTTCACTGTGACCGTGTCTCTTCTTTGTCATTAAGTTTCCCGTGGTTGATGAACTCGTGGGTTTATTGACTGTGCCTCTTTGTCCCGTACCTTTTTACAGAATCAAGTCTATCTGCTGCGTTTTCCTTGGTCCACGTAACTAGCTGAGCTGTCAAGAATTTGCTTACGTGTGAAACTCTTTTTTACCAATACAATTATTTGTTCCCATTAATTTATAGACCAACTAAAATTGGGATTGAATCACATAAATGCTGAAAATATCAAATGTGAATATGGGCTCATTCACTTGCCACAAATACCACATAAGATGCATCGATGGTTACATGTGCGATTATTATGAACCCGCAACCTGGTGTTTGCGAGGTAACTTGCTCAATAATTTAATTTCGAGCATAATTTCTGGATTTTCTATTCAAGACAGTTCATCTTGATAAATTGGTTTACATCACAG
>ML283913.1:0-51041 GCA_005239495.1 Nicotiana undulata | reverse complement strand
AAAAGGGGGGAATATGGAATGATGTGGCAGTAAGTCAGAATTAAGTGGATCTAGTAACTATGGAATGATAAAGAAAGGATGCGATAAGAATGAGAAAGGGATGAGATTGCACTTACTCAAATGTTACAGATATCCTAGGATTCCAGAACATTATGTAAGCACGACGTCAGAAAAAGGGAGTAAGGATTCCTGCCCGGAAGGTTACTGATAAATAAGGAGCCAGTGCAAGAGGTAAGTTAGACAAAGGAAATAACCCAAGAGAGATTACACGGAATATGGATATGAGAATGGACCGACGAGTAGTTAGTAGTTGATTCAGGAAGAGCCTAGTCATGACTAAACAAGAGATTACAGACAAATCAATAGACCATTCAAGATAAATATGGTGAACCCTAACAGGGAGAATTCACCCCCGCAGTAATGTCATCATAATACTTGAGATATATTTAAATAAGGAGTCGGGGTAGTTCAAGGTACCATATGAATGTTACGGAAATAAAAGAGAGTGCCACTGGGAAGACAATCAAAATATCAGTTCAGAAGCAACCCTAAAATCACGAGGTTGTGGAGGCAAGTAACTACGGATAATTGTAGGCGAGGAAGGACATCAAATTTTTTATGGGGTATACAATGTAATAAGCTCGCAGCTTTACAAGAGTCAGAGGATCCTCCATAAGTAGTACAGTGAAAGACTAGCTAAGGAAATAAGAAAGGAGGTTCAACCTAAGCACAATGACCTAAAGAGGAAATTATCTTGTAACAGCAGTTTCACAACAACATTGGACATCCTCCATAAGAAAGAGGAACCTACCGTGGCTAGTGAACGGGAAGTAAAAATCAGAGGCAACATTCGGAGACCGTATGAGTTGTTTGAAATTTCCAGCATGCATGAGATCTAAGATAAGCCAAGTATGCATCCAACAAAGGGGAATAAATACTAGGAAAGGTAATGGCTTAAGTTTAAAGAAAGCTGAGAAGGAATGAAAGTATCATTCGATCAATGATCCAGAGTTGGTTAATTATGAACGCACTTAAGAGTTCGGAGTTTTATCCATGTAGCATATATTTTGACAATCATACAACGGTAGAAGATTCCGGTATAAGTTAAAAGAAAGAATTGAGCCCATGTTATAGACAAAGGAATCAATTATTAGAAGATTATATCATGGATATTCCATAGAGTCCATGGAGGTCTAAAGTACTAACTAATACCAGGAGCCGCATATTAGAAGATAACTTAAGCCAACATAAAGGCCAATCAGAAGAAGGAGGAAACTAAAGAGTTACATCAACGAAGTAAATCAGGAATCCGATTATTGGACCTAGAAATTGTATTAATCGTGATTGAAAACATTGCAGGATCACTCTTAATATCAGAGGTACAAGAGAGGAAGTACAACAACCATATTCTATAACATCCCTACGATAAAGCTAGTCAAAAAAGTACAACCCTCATAAGAATTCAGTACGAAGCTCCTACCGGGTTGTGTATGCACAGTGTTATAATAATAGCTTCAAGTTATGGTTGTGAATCATACTTATGTGGAACGAAGGTTATGAAAGAGATAGAATAATGCGAGGCAATATTTTAAGGTAAGTAAGGAAAAGATGAATAACATACAAGATACTCAAATGTACAAGGCTATGAATAGTCCATATTGCGCATAAGAGGCTAGAAGTGCGGGGATTTAGTATCCAGGAATGATAGCAGCGTCGTCAGTAGAATATCTTCCAGCCTATGGTCTAGGTATCGAATGTCGTGACTAAGAGAATAAAGAAGAGTTAGAGACTATATGATGTCTCGCTTGACGTTCCCAAAATGACATAAGGAAATCTATGATGCAAGCAAGTTGAATGGTTGCAAGTAATATAAATAGAGATTTGTAGGTCGCAAGCTATAACAAAATGTATAAGTCCTCAGGATTAAGCCCAGGAAAACAAGCAGAGCAAATGGTTTCTCTAAGTTATACAAATCTCACTATACCCTGAATGAACTCAAAGGAGTCTAAGACTAATAACATTTAGAAGAGATGGTAGGCTGCCCTGTTAATAGAATTAGGCTGTAATTGTTATAGACAAAGGATGACGTTTGGGCTTTCTGACGAAGAAAAGAAAAGGATCTCATGAATTGGACAAGATTAAAATACCCATGCAAGGTGAATCACATTGGGATGTTGTGAGGTAAGGTTATGAAAGTAGGGTATAGCCTCAGGTGGATCAATCTAATCATTTTAGATATTCCCCGATAAAATATGAATCCTAGTGCCAATATTACATAAAAGGTTAAGTTATTGGGGGTGGATTATGGATCAAAACTTAGGTGAATCAACAATGGATGGATAAAAGTTAAAAATTATGAGAGGAGATTAGGCCATCATTCTTAAGATGAATAGTAATGTGGAAGCATTAGAGGACATAGATTTATATGTATGGGATAAGCAATGAAAGTAACCTGGGATTTAGTAGCAGACCTCAGTAACGAGAAATCGAGGTAAGAGTTATGGTGTAGTATGACCTACGTAGATGCAGTAAAGTCATACGAATGGATAACCAAGTCTATAAAATAAGATATAGCAATATTCGCAAAGTGAGGCCTAAGATTAACTGAAAGCTGGAGGAAAAAAAAGGAGAGAAGAGTCGCATAGGCACAGCTACAAGGTCAGAGTCATACATGTTGCGTGACATAAGGTAGCAACAGTTACGAGATTAGAATGATTCCGACAACAAGTCGTGGTGTGAGAAAGAGGCCTAAAGGAGGGAATGCCCTGGCCTTTGGATTTATTCAAAGAACAGATGCCTAAATGGAAAGAAGAGTATTAAAGTATTCGCAAGAGCTATGGATTATTAGAATAAAAAGTATATCAGTCAACATTCGAGGACGAATGTTCATAAGGGGGGGATGATGTTACACCCCATGTTTTGTACAATGGAAGTGCACCATAAGTAAATTGAGATAAGCTCGAAAACGAGATGTTACATTCCGTATTTTCGTATGTTAGAATTTCGTCGTAAGGTAATCGACGCAAGTTTGAGAAAGAGGTTATTTGGAGATTATAAGGATAATGCTATTTTAAACAAATGATGAGTAAATTCGTGAAGGTGAGAGAGGAAACAAGTCAAAGAAAATTAATTTTTCGTCGAAGTTTGGCATATTTGGATAAAATATGGGCCGAGCAATAATACCCGATATTTGTGAACTAGTACCATACAAGGTACTATATGACCATGATAGTAAAGTGTATAAAGTATGTTGAAAGTGAGTAGTATTTTAAGTAATTTGAGATAATTCTTAATTATGTGGATAATTGGTTAATTATTAGATTAGTGGGGATTAACAAATTAATTAAGATATTTGGCGGATAGTATTAAGGGGGACACTACCCCCTCAACGTGGCAACCAAGGATTTTACATGAAGGTGACTCTTGAATTTAAATGAAATGTGGAAAATTTTGATGCATTTTGTGGCCATGTCTTGCTAAAGGGAGGGGCCACGCTCAAATAATCTCTACAAGGCTCAAGAAAGTCTCAGAACAAAGTACATAAGCATTCATATAATTCCATCTTGGAGAAGATATAACGTGATTGCTATTTACATAGCAGAAACATGATATAACTTCAAACTGAATTTGAATTGTAGTAGCAGCCAACGATCACCCAATGTTTACCTACTTCAAATTATTCTGTAGCAAATTAAGTTCACTGCGGAAGTGAAGATTTTTATTCTTTAACCAAAATCAAACGAGATTTCTTAGCACACTAGCAACGTGAGATTTTGCGATCCTAAGGAAGTACGGTGCAACCTATTTCAAGAATATCATACGGATTTTTCCCTACTTCAGGTATGTTAAGGCTATCCCTTCTTTTATTTTGGCATGATCCAAATTATACGAAAGAAACGAGAAAACTCACGGTTTCCATAAATTACTCTATTCATAAAAATACTAGGGGTGTCTATATTCTTGATTCCCCATGTAAATTATTATTATCTTCTGTTCATGGGTCTCGAAAATACGTATGTTGGTAAAGTTTATTTCATGATATTAATCAGAGGCATAATGGCCTTATGACGTACCGAGAGATTTTATTAATGTATTCCATATGCATTTCATGCATTTATACATGTGCATTGACCCATGACTCAGACGGCATTATATACGCGTATATATGTATATGGGATATGGGAAAGGTTATGGCGTTATATACGCACCACCACCTGATCAGCTGGTATACGTTGATGATTTTGCCCACAGTGGTCGATATGATATTATATGATGGGATGCCCTCAGAGGCCTGATGATGTTATGAAACATGTACCCATGCACGACATGATATTCATACGCATATGCATGACACTATAATTATTTCATGAATTACAGAGTTATCTAGACTTACAAGTTGAGTCATTTACTCTATATTTCTTACATATCTGCTATGTACTTATTTATGTTCTTTACATACTCGGTACATTATTCGTACTGATGTCCCTTTTTCTTGGGAATGCTGTGTTTCATGCCCGCAGGTCCTGATAGACAGGTCGAGAGTCCTCCAAGTAGGCTATCAGCTCAACGGAAGGTGTTGGTGCGCTCCATTTGCTCCGGAGTTGCTCATGTTGTCAATAAGATTAGGACATGTACTGATTAGTATGGCGGGGCCATGTCCCGACCTGTATGACATGTATGTACTCTTAGAGGCTTGTAGACATATGTCGTGTTCGTGAAAGATTGTACGACCTTGTCAACCTATGTTTTGAGTTTATAAATGATCATGTTGTCCTATTAGGCCCTTATGTCACGTGTATGTGAGGATGTAATAAGAAAGATACGTTACGTTGGTACATGGTTGCGTAAGGTACCGGGTGCCCATCGCGGTTCATCTGTTTGGGTCGTGACAGTTGCCCCAGTTCAGGACTATGTAGTCCCAGCTATGCCCGAGGATGAGCAGCATAGGCTGGAGAGGTTCAGTAGACTTCAGCCACCGACTTTCAGCGACACAGAGGGTGAGGATGCCCAAGGTTTTCTGGATAAGTGCTAGACGATAATATGTACTACGGGTATTTTGGAGACCAGTAGGGTCTCATTTGCTACATTTCAGTTTGCGAGTGCTGCTTTCACTTGGTGGGAGGCATTTGTGAGGTGTAGGCCGGTTCGTTCAGCACCACTCACCTGGCAGCAGTTCTCCACAATCTTTTTGGAGAAGTATGTTCCTTAGTCCCACAAAGAGGAGCAGCGCAGGCAGTTTGAGCAGCTGTGCCAGGGAGAGTTGTCAGTTACTCAGTACAAGATGCGGTTTTCTGAGTTGGCTAGACATGCTTCAGAGTTAGTCCCTACTGATAGGGAGAAGATCAGGAGGTTTGTAGATGGTCGCACGTATCATCTTCGAATTTTGATGACCAGGGAGAGAGTGACTGGATCTACATTCGAGAAGGTTGTTGACATTGCTTGGGATATTGAGTCGTTTCGTAGGCAGGAGCGTGATGAGAGGGAGGCCAAGAGGCCTCGGGGATCAGGTAGTTTCAGTGGCCCACCTTCCATAGGGCAGTTTCAGCCCAGTAGAGGTCGTCCATTTAGACCTCCTCAGTCAGCTCGCCCAGCTTATAATGGCGCATCTTCCGGGCAGGGTCCTCGCAGCTCTTATCCGGGACGTTCATCATTTAGTGCCCTTCCAGCTCAAAGCTCCTCCAGAGCATCATCATATCAGGGTTCTTCTATGCATGGTTCGTCAGGTGGTTATCATGGTGGCAGGGGCTCTCTTCAGTCTCCATCTCCAACTCTAGGTGGTTGTTTTGAGTGTGGAGAGTTCGGACATGGGTGGAGGCAGTGTCCCCGTCGTCCTGGTAGTTCATATCAGTAGAGGGTTCAGCCCTCGATTTCAGCCCCAGTCACTTCACCACCTACCCAGGCAGCCAGAGGTGGTGCTCTGGCAGCTAGAGGCCTGTCACGACCAAAATCTCGATTCAGGTCGCCATGGCGCCCAACGGCGGGGTTAGGCAAGCTAACACAACTTACACTAAGTGATACCCTTCCCAACTAATTAAACAAGTCAAAGATTACCAGTTTATAATAACTAACATAATACTAGCCTTGAGTGAAGGTAAAGTCATAGTAGATACAAAGCCAAAATAAAACGTACACATAGATATACATCCCAAAACCCCAAAAATATACACCGCGTGTGTTCCAGGAACTAGTGTCACGAGTGTCATGGGAAACTACTGAACATACAATGACTACAATATATGCAGAGTCTCCGTCTGAATGAAATGGATAGAGAAATATAACAAAAGAGCTCATGGGTGCTGCTAGGAAGTCGCCGGGAAAGCAGCTCACCGAGAAGTATGACCAGACTATCAATATCCAGTACCGGCCTGATAGTCAGACGCGCCAGCCTCCGGACCTGTACAGTCAAGTACAAAAAGGAAAAGAAAGTGCAGCATGACTACATATTAGTACATATTAAATAAATATGTACCCAGTGAGTATCCCGCCTAAACTCGAAGAAGTAGTGACGAGAGGTTGACTCGATACTCACTAAGGTCCAGCAGTGATAACATATGATAGAATATGATGAAATACAGTAGGCATGTCAGGGAAATAAGCAACAAGGATATATACCAAAAGCAGAATAAATCTAAACAATTGTTGAACTAAACAATAAAACACTTTCAAGGGTAAGACCACCGAACTAAACAAGTATCAAAAATTCTTAGATCCGCCGTCGCGTACGGCCCGCTCCCATAAGGTACCTTCTACACTCGTCTTGGCGTACGACCCAATCCCATATTCATTTCAATTTCTTTTCAACACTTCCGTGGCGTACGGCCCGATCCCATATATTTCAATTACTTTCAACACCGCCGTGGCATACGGCCCGATCCTATATATTTCAATTACTTTCAACATTGCCGTGGCGTACGGCCCGATCCCATATATTTCAATTACTTTTAAACTCTGTCGTGGCGTACGCCCCGCTCCCATATATTTCATAATTTCTTTTCCATAAAGCCTCAGAAGAATAACACGATGCAAAAAATAATTTCATAGTACATATGGCGTTACAATAAATCATATGAAGCATTACAAAGAAAACATATCAGGCATTACAAGAAAGCATACAAGGCATGATGTGGGCCTAACTACCTGGACATAACAATAATAGCTGCTACGTACGGGATCTCGTCACTTGGTGCGTACGTAGCCCCCAAACCATTTACACATAGCATATACATCACATATGGGGACAATTCCCTCTTACAAGGTTAGAAAGGAGACTCACCTCGTGTCGAATCTACCCCTCGGACCACAATTGCGCCCGAAACTTCAAACTCTATACCCGAGGATTCGCAACTAGTCAAAAGGTGCGAAATTAGATCAATGCATGCACAATGTGAGAAATTATCCTAGCTATTCAATAAAGTCGCCATTCTTGAAGAATTTCCAAATTCCAACCCCGGTCCCTCATGATCAAATTCCGAAAATTCTCGAAGGGATCACTCACCCATAGCCTAAGGATCACTAAGGTGTGATTTCTACTTGACTTCATGGCCTAAAATGGAAAATTACAAAATCCTCAAGAACCCTAAATTTACTACCTAATTCTATGATTTTTAGATGATTTAGTAGTGAATTTAACTAGGAATTAATGTTAAATCTAGAAGATTATGGGGTTTAACTTACCTCTTAATGTGGGTGGTCGTGGGAGGTGCTGCCCAAGCTTGTTTCTCTCTAATGGAAGTTGATGGTGGGTAAAAAGAAGAAAAACCCGTAATTTGGACATTTAAAAGGGGTTGGCAAAAGTGATTTCTGCACCTGCGACCTTGGGACCGCAGGTGCGATCCCGCACCTGCGAGAGAATCACCACCCCTGCGGAAAAGGGCTTGGGACCCTGGCATCGCGCCTGCGGAGAAGGAGTCTGCGCCAGCGGTCCCGCTCTTGCGGATTGGAGCTCGCACCTGCGGAGGGGTTTCCGCACCAGCGGACCCGCCCTTGCGAAATTTGTTCCGCACCAGCGGAGGCTCCGCACCTGCGGCTGGGCAACCGCACTTGCGGTCACACCAGCAACAGCTGCACGAGCAGTTGTTTTAGCTGGTTTTTGGCCTCGTGCGGTGTCCGGGAGGCACCTGGGCCCACCTGAGCCCCCGTCCAAATATACAAATAAGTCTGTATTCATGATACAGACTCGCTCGAACTTCCGAAGCATGGAAAACAACAACGAAACTCAAAATTCACCCCAAAACCAAATTGATTCAAAACTTAAAAACTTGAAATTCTCGAATTCACTTCAATGCGCCGAACCGGCCTAAACTACTCGGAATGACTTCAAATTTTACAGAAAAGTTATAAATGACACAGCAGAACTATTCCCGGCATCGGAATTTCATTCGGACCTCGGGAACATAAAATCACCTTTCAACCCAAATTTCAAATTCTTTAAAAACCTCAAAACTTCATTAACCCCAATCTTTCCTCATTTTGATCCGAAACCAATCAAATCAAGTCCGTTTCATACCAAATTTCGCAGATAACTTATATAACCCATATTGAACCTGTTTCGGGCTCTGAAATTATAATACGGGCCCGACAGCACAGGTTTCACATCAAGGTTCATTTTCATAAGCCTTTAATATTTTCATAAAATAATTTTCTTTAAAAATTCATTTCTCGGACTTGGGTCCTCGGAATTCGATTTCGGGCATACGCCTATGTCCCATATTTTCCTACGGACCTTTCGGGACCGTCGGATCATGGATCCGGGTTCGTTTACCAACAATGTTGACCAAAGTCAACTTTATTCAATTAATTATCAAAAATTTAACTCTTAATCAAGTTTTCACATAACGGCTTCCCGGCTACACGCCTGGGCTGCACACGCATATCGAGGTGAGATTAATGGAGGCTTTCGGGGCCTTGGAACGCAGTCAAAATTAGATGCACATAAGATGACCCCTTTTTGGGTCATCACAATCTCCCCCTCTAAAACAAACGTTCATCCTCGAACGGACATAGAGCCGTACCTGATGTGCTGAATAGCTGTGGATACCTGCTCCGCATGCCCTCCTCGGACTCCCAAGTCACCTCACTGACTGGTTGGCCCCTCCACTGGACCTTTATGGCAGAAATTCTCTTGGACCTCAACTGGTGGTCCTGCCTATCAATAATAGCGATTGGCTCGTCCTCGAAGCTCAACTTCTCATCTAACTGAATAGTTCTTAAATCAATCACGTGAGAGAAATCGGCATGATATCTCCGGAGCATGGATACATGAAATAGCGGATGTACTCTCGACAAGGTGGGAGGTAAAGTGAGCTCATAAGCAACCTCCCTGACTCGCCTCAACACCTCGAAAGGGCCTATAAACCTGGGGCTCAGCTTGCCCCTCTTTCCGAATCTCATAACGCCCTTCATCGGCGAAATCTTCAACATAACCTTATCTCCCTCCATAAATGCTACATCACGCGCCCGCTGATCCGCGTAACTCTTCTGTCTGGACTGAGCTGTACGGAGCCTTTCCTGAATAATCTTCACCTTTTCCAAGGCATCTCTCACAAGATCTGTACCATATAGCTTGGCCTCTCCAGGATCAAACCACCCAATCAGAGAACGACATCGCCGACCATATAAAGCCTCGAATGGAGCCTTCTCGATGCTGGACTGATAACTGTTATTGTATGCAAACTCTGCCAAAGGAAAGAACTGGTCCCATTGACCGCCAAAATCAATCACATAAGCCCTGAGCATATCTTCCAAAGTTTGAATTGTACGCTCCGACTGACCATCAGTCTGAGGGTGAAATGCTGAGCTGAGATCTATCTGAGTGCCCATCTCACTGTGCAATGCTCTCCAAAAGTGCGAGGTGAACTGAGGACCTCGATCTGATATAATGGACACCGGCACACCGTGCAACCGGACTATCTCCCGAACATAAATCTGGGCCAGCCTCTCCGTAGAATAAGTAGTAGCCACAGGAATGAAATGCGCCGATTTGGTCAACCTATCCACAATGACCCAAACCGCGTCAACCTTCCGCAAAGTCCGAGGCAACCCAACCACAAAGTCCATGGTGATGCGCTCCCATTTCCACTCAGGAATGGGCATCTGCTGAAACAAGCCTCTTGGCCTCTGGTGCTCGTACTTGACCTGCTGACAATTCAGACACCTAGCCACAAACTGCACTATATCTTTCTTCATCCGCCTCCACCAGTAGTGATGCTTCAAATCACGGTACATCTTTGTCGTACCCGGGTGAACAGAATATCGAGAACTGTGGGCCTCTTCCAAAATTCTCTTCCTCAAGCCATCAATATTAAGAACATATAAACGGCCCTGGAGTCTCAAGACACCATCCTCGCCCAAAGTAACCTCCTTGTCCCTGCCATGGACAACTGCATCCCGAAGCTCTGCAAGGCATGGATCATCAAACTATCGAGCCTTAATCTTCCCCAACAACGAAGACTGAGCAACTACATGAGCCAAAACTCGACGAGGCTCTGAAAGGTCCAATCTCACAAGGCGATTGGCCAAGGACTAAATGTCCAAGGCTAAGGGTCTCTCCTCAGTTGCAATGTAGGCCAAGCTACCTATACTCGCTGCCCTCCTGCTCAAAGCATCTGCCACTACATTCGCCTTGCCCGGGTGATATAAAATAGTGAGATCATAATCTTTTAACAACTCAAGCCACCTCCGCTACCTCAAGTTAAGGTCCCTCTGCTAAAGAAAGTACTGTGGCTGCGGTGGTCAGTATAGACCTCACAAGATACACCATATAGGTAATGCCGCCATATCTTCAAAGCATGAACAATCGCCGCCAACTCCAAATCGTGCACATGGTAATTCTTTTCATGAACCTTCAGCTGTCACGAAGCATAAGCAATAACCCTGCCATCCTGCATCAGCACACACCTCAACCCGACGCGTGAAGCGTCGCAATACACGGTATACATCCCAGAATCGGAAGGAAATGACAGAACTGGTGCTGAGGTCAAGGCTGACTTGAGCTTCTGAAAGCTTTCCCCACACTCGTCGGACCACCGAAACGGGGCATTCTTTTGAGTCAATCTGGTCAATGGGGTTGCAATATAGGAGAACCCCTCCATCAATCAGCGATAATAGCCTGTTAGGCCCAAGAAACTCCTGATCTCTGTAGCTGAAGTAGGACGCGGCCAACTCTGAACCGCCTCAATCTTCTGAGGATCAACCTTGATACCTTCCCCGGATACCACATGCCCCAAAAATGCCACGGAGTCTAACCAGAACTCACAATTGGAGAACTTAGCATACAACTTCTATTCCCGCAAGGTCTGGAGCACAACTATCAAGTGCTGCACATTCTCACCCAAGCTCTGTGAATAAATCAAAATGTCATCAATGAAGACGATGATGAAGGAATCAATATATGGCCTGAATACCCTATTCATCAAGTCCATGAAAGCTGCTGGAGCATTAGTCAAACCAAAGGACATCACCAGGAACTCATAATGGCCATATCTGGTACGAAATGCAGTCTTCGGAACATCTGAAGCCCGAATCCTCAGTTGATGATAACCCGATCTCAAGTCAACCTTAGAAAACACACGAGCACCCTGTAACTGATCAAACAAATCATCGACGCGCGGCAGAGGATACTTATTCTTTATGGTTACCTTATTTATNCTCGGCCTGATGAACCCCTTGGCCAACAAATCCTCAAGCTGCTCCTTCAACTCCTTCAGCTCCTTAGGAGCCATACGATAGGGGGAATGGAAATAGAGTGAGTATATGGGGCAAAATCAATACAGAAGTCAATATCTCGATCTGAAGGCATGCCTGGAAGATCCAAAGGAAACACATCTGGAAACTCTCAAACAACAGGCATTAAATCAATGGTAGGAGACTCGGCGGTGGTGTCCCGCACATAAGCAAGGTAGGCCAAACAACCCTTCTCGACCATGTGTCGAGCCTTTATGAAGGAAATAACCCAGCTGGAGGCACTAACTGAAGAACCCCTCCATTCTAGTCCAGGCGACTCAGGCATGGCTAAAGTGATTGTCTTGGCATGGAAATCTAACACAGCATGATAAGGCGATAGCCAATCCATGCCTAGGATAACCTCAAAAATAATCATATCCAGCAATAAAAGATCTGCTCTGGTATCGAAACTGCTGAAAGTGACCACACAAGACCGGTAGACTCGGTCTACCACCACAGAATCACCCACAGGAGTGGACACATATAAAGGAGAACACAAGGCCTCACGAGGGATATCCAGAAAATGAGCAAATAGTACGGATACATATGAATACGTGGATCCTGGATCAAATAGTACCGAAGCCTCCCTACCACATACTGAGATAATACTTATGATTACGGTGTTTGAAGCCACTGCATCTGATCTGGCCGTAATGGCATAAAATCTGGTGGAGGCTCCTGAAGACTGAACTCCCCCAGAGTGAACAGGAACTAACTGACCTCCTCCTGACTGGCGTCCCCCTCTAGGACGGCCCCTGCTGACCTGTCCTCCACCTCGAGGCGGCCGGACTGCTGGTGCTGAACTCGTAGGCTGATAACTCTGCTGCACTACTTTGCCCCGATACCTGCCTTGGTGAGATTGGATTTGTCAGACCCTCCACAGGTATTAGCTAGCATGGATTCTCGGTCTTCTCTTTATGATCAGATTAGAGCTCGGCAGTATGACGACCCGCATTTGTTAGTACTTCAGGATAGGGTCCGTCGAGGTGATGCCAGGGATTTGAATATTGGTGATGACGGTGTTATGAGGATGCATGGCCGTATTTGCGTGCCCAATCTGGATGGTCTTCGAGAGTTGATATTAGCATTGGCCCATAGCTCACGGTATTCCATCCATCTGGGTGCCACGAAGATGTATCAGGATCTAAGACAGCAGTATTGGTGGAGGCGGATGAAGAGAGATATTGTTGAGTATGTAGCACGGTGTCTCAACTGGCAGTAAGTCAAGTATGAGCACCAGAGACCATGTGGATTACTTCAAAGGTTAGATATTCCGGGGTAGAAGTGGGAGTGGATCACTATGGACTTTGTAGTTGGGCTTCCACGGACTTCGAAGGGTTTTGATGTTATTTGGGTCATTGTGGATAGATTGACCAAGTCCGCGCACTTCATTCCTGTTGGTACTACTTATACTTCAGAGCGGTTAGCTGGTATCTATATCAGGGAGATTGTCCGATTGCATGGAGTTCTAGTTTCTATCATTTCTGACAGATGTACTTAGTTCACATATCAGTTTTGGAGGGCCGTACAGAGAGGTATGGGTACTCAGGTAGAGTTGAGCACAAAATTTCATCCTCAGACCGACGGGCAGTTGGAGCAAACTATTCAGATTTTGGAGGACATGCTGCGTGCCGGTGTGATTAATTTTGGTGGTCCATGGGATCGGTTTCTGCCGCTCGCGGAGTTGCATATAATAATAGCTACTAGTCCAGTATTTAGATGGCCCCGTATGAGGATTTATATGGTAGGAGGTGTAGATCTCCGGTTGGTTGGTTTGAGCCCGATGAGGCTAGACTATTAGGCACAGATTTGATTCATGATGCGTTGGAGAATGTGAAGTTGATTTAGGAGCGACTTTGCACTGCGCAGTCTAGGCAGAAGAGTTATGCGGACTAGAAGGTCCAAATGTGTCCATTATGGAAGGTGATAAGATATTGTTGAAGGTATCACCCATGAAGGGTGTTATGAGGTTTGGAAAGAGGGGAAAGTTGAGTCCCCGGTTTATTGGTCCTTTTGAGGTGCTTCAGAAGATTGGAGGGGTGGCTTATAGACTTGCCTTGCCACCCAGCTTATCAAGTGTTCATCCAATATTTCATGTGTCGATGCTCCAGAAGTAATTTTGGTGACCCGTCTCATGTTTTAGACTTCAGCAGAGTCCAGTTCGAGGGGGATATGTCATATTAGGTAGATCCAGTAGCAATTTTGGATCGTCAAGTCAGAAAGTTGAGGTCCAAGAATATAGCTTCAGTGAAGGTACAGTAGAGAGGTCAGCCAGTGGAGGAGGCTACTTGGGAGATCGAGCGGGAGAGGCAGAGCAGATATCCTCACTTGTTTGAGACTCCAAGTATGTTTCTAGACCCGTTCGAGGACGAACATTTGTTTAAGAGGGGGAGAATGTAACGACTCGGTCGGTTGTTACGTAGAACCTACATTATAATTACTGTTATTGCCTTGTCATAGGTTGGGTATACTGTTTACGATGTGTTAGATTTGGTTGGCTAGAGTTCAAAATGGTTGTAGTGAGAATTTAGTCATTTAGTCTTTAAAAATAGCTTTATAGTTGGAAAAGTCAACTGAGAGTTGACTTATTGGTAAACGACCTCGGAATGCGGATTTTATGGTTTGGATAGCTTTGTTAGGTGATTTGGGACTTAGGAGTGTGTTCGGAATATTTTTGTGATGTCCGGTGTAGAATTAGGCTAGAATTAGCGAAAGTTAGTTTTTGGTGATTTTTGGTCGGCAGTGGAAAATAGGCTATCGGGGTCGGAATGGAATTTCGGATGTTGGAACAGGTTCGTAATGTCATTTTGGATATGTCTGCAAAATTTCAGGTCAATCGGATGTGTTTTGGATAGTTTCGACATGGTTGGTGGATTTTAGAAATTTCAAAGTTCTTAGGCTTGAATCCGACATGATTTTGATGTTTTGATGTTTATTTTGGTGTTCCGAGAGTGCAACTAAGTTTGAATGATCATATATGATGTGTTGGTAAATTTGGTTGGGGTCCCGAGGGGCTCGGATGGTTTTGAGTTGTTAACGGAGAGTTTTGGACTTGGAATATGCAGCTTTCAGTTGCTGATGTGCAATTGCTAGTGTGACCGCACCTCCGAGTGGGGAACCGCAGGTGCGGCTCGCAGAAGCGGACAGGATATCCGTAGGTGCGGATTTTGGTTGACTCGGGGGAAAGTCGCAGAAGCGGGAGTGTGGATCGCACTTGCGAAGTCGCATGTGCGGGAAAGGAGGCGCAGGTACGGTTTTGGTCCGGTTAATGAAAAGCCGCAGGTGCGGTGGATTTTAGCGCAGGTGCGGTCCGCAGGTGCGAATTTTAGGCCGCAGGTGCGAAAAGCTTGGGCAGAAAAGTATAAAAAAGAGACTTCGCGATTTACCCTTTTTCCACCATTGTTGTGCGGGTTCCGAGGTTTTTGAGGGATTTTGAATAGGGAAACATTGGTGCATCATTGAGGTAAGCTTTTTGGACTCATTAACTCGATTATAGGTGATTAAAGACCTTATTATCAATGTTTAATTTGTGAAAATCAGCAAAAAAAGATGGAATTAGGGCTTGAGAATATGAGACCTTCTAGGGATGATTTGAGGGGTCAAACGAACTCCGATTTTAGAGTTATTTAAATATACGGACTCGTGAGATGATGAAGAACACTTTGGTATTAAATTTGTCGATTTCTGAGATGCGGGCTCGGGGGTCAGGTTTTAGCTAATTTCGGGTTTCGTGCCATAAAATGGTATTTTTCGATTGGAATTCATTCCCTTAGCATGAATTGATGTGAAAAATCTGATCTTTATAGATTTGGAGCACTCGGAAATTGATTCGAGAGGCAAGCATGTTGCAGAATAGTTTTCGGGCAAGCGTGTTGCGGAATAGTTTTCAGGCTAGTTTGGAGAAGATAGGATGCAGAGATACTTAGACAAGCTTCAAGTTACATTGCACCGCTTCAAAGAGTGGACCCTGGTTCACATACCTCGAGAACAGAACAGCGAGGCCGATGCACTCGCAAACTTAGGATCGTCTATCGAAGAAGATGACATACTCCCGGGGACTGTTGTACAACTATCGAAATCGGTGATCGAAGAAGGCCATGCCAAAATCAACTCAAAAAGTCTAACATGGGACTGGAGGAACAAGTACATCGACTACTTGAGACATGGGAAGCTCCCCAAGGACCCAAAAGAATCGAGGGCCCTTCAAGCCAAAGCAACTAGATTTTCACTCGACGAGAATCGAGGGCCCTTCCTATTACCGCTTGACTATCGCAATGTATGCATATAGGTGCCAAAGGTTTAGGGGGAATTGGAATATCTTCCAAGAAATTCTGGAGACATTTAGCTTCTTCACCAACCTTGTCTAAAACTATAAACTCTGACTCCATTATGGAGCATGCAATGCATGTCTGTTTGGACGACTTCCAAGACACTACTCCACTACAAATGGTAAAAACGTATCCACTTGTGGATTTTGATTCTGTTGATCCAGTGATCCAATTTGCATCACTATATCCCTCAATAACCACGTGATAATTATTTTAATGCAATACGTAGTCTTGGTTATATTTCAAATACCCCAAAACTCGTTGTATTGCTATCCATTGAGCTTGGTCAGATTACTTGTATATCGACTAAGCTTACTTATCGCACAAACTATATCAGTCTGTGTACAGTTCATGATGTACATAAAACTTCTCAACACTCGAGCATATTCTAATTGAGACTTTCTTTGTCCTTTATTCTTTACGAGAGTATGGTTTAAATCAATAGGTGTTCTTGCAACTTTAAAGCCCAAATATTTGAACTTTTCAAGTACCATTTTATTATAATGAGACAAGGATAGAACTTGAGGAATCTTAAGGATCTTAATTCCCAAAAAATAAATCGGCAACTCCTAAGTCTTTTTTATCAAACTTACTAATAAGCATGCACTTAGTAGCACTTATGTTAGCAATGTCGTTACTCATTATCAACATATCATCCACGTATAAGCAAACAATGACTACTTTATTCGGAATATTCTAAATGTAAACACATTTGTAACACTCATAGATCTTGAAATCATTTAACAACATTGTTTTATCAAATTACGCATACCATTGTTTTGGTGTTTTTTTAACAAGTCGACGCGCCTTCTTTTCTTTTTCGGGAACCAAGAACCCTTCAGGTTGTTCCATATAAATTTCTTCCTCCAAATCTTCATTTAAGAAAGTTGTCTTCACATCCATGTGATGAATTTCAAGGCCATACACGACGGCTAACGCTATTAACACCGGAGAGATGTAATCCTCGTTGCCGGCGAGTATATGTCAAAGTAATCAGGACCTTCTTGTTTTATAAACATTTAACAATTAATCTTTCCTTATATCAATAGTACCATCATCTTTCATTTTCTTTTTGAAAATCCACTTAGAACCCAAAGGTTTATTTCCTGGAAGAAGATCAACCAATTCTCAAGTATGATTACTTAATATGGATTTTATCTCACTATTAGCTCACTCTTTCCCATATTGTGCTTCCGAGGAAGACATTGCTTCTTTGAACGTTTGAGGCTCATTTTTAAACAAAAAATGTCAGAAAATGTAGTCCCAAAGGAAGTATTTGACCTTGATGTTTACTACGTCTTCGATTTTACTTATTAAAGGTACTTTCCTTTACTTCTTCCCGAGGTCGCTTAGATTTTTTATTAGACGACTCACATCCGTTTTTATACGGATAAATATTCTTAAAGAGTTCAACATTATCTGATTTGATTACCGTATTAACATAAATGTCGGGGTTTTTTATATTTATAAACCCGAAATGATATGTCTTACTATTGTTTCATATCATATGAAAACGCAGTCAACTATTTTCGATCCAATCTTTACCCTTTTGGGTTTAGGGATTTTCACTTTAGCCAAATGCCCCCATACTTTAAAATATTTTAAGTTAGGTTTCCTTCCTTTCCATTTTTCATATGTAATGTATTGCGTTTTGCTATTGGGAACTCGATAGAGTATTCGGTTACTTGTAAGTAGATTCCCCCCATAACTCGAGATGAGGATGTTGAGATGGATGTGTGGGTGTACCAGGAAAGATATGATTAAGAATGAAAGTATTGATGCTCCTGTTAGGAGGTGTGAGAGGTTGTCCATGGAGAGTTTTAGAAGAGGTCGAGGGAAGCCTAAGAAGTACTGGGGAGAGGTGATTAAACAGGACATGGCGCTGCTTCAGCTCACTGAGGACATGACACTTGATAGGAGGGTGTGGAGGTCGAGGATTAAGGTAGAAGGTTAGTAGTTAGATTATAGTGTTCACCGATAGTCTTAGTAGCATGCATTTCCCTTCATATTCTTAGATTTTATTACGGTATGTAGTTTTGTTCGCCTCAGGTATTACATTTCCGGTTGCTATTATTGGATACTATTTATCCTGTATTACGGTATGGGATTTTTATTTGTATTTTTTATTTTTTTTATTTTAATTTTTTTGGTTTTAATTTTATTTTATTTTATTTATTATTATTATTATTAATTTTTTTTAGCCGAGGGTCTATTGGAAACAGCCTCTCTACCTGCACTAGGTAAGGGTAAGGTGTGCGTAAAGACTACCCTCCCCAGACCCCACATGTTGGGATAAAACTGGGTTTGTTGTTGTTGTTGTTGTTGTACAAGCACAGAAAGTGGCTATTGCTCAGCTACAGAGCTAACAAAAGACCCCGAGCATAGTAGGACCGGAAACAGCTCCTCGAGTTGAGCCAACACCCGAAATATCGAGAAATAATGGGTTAGGAACAGACCCCACTATTATGAAAATGCTCAGGGACCTCACCAAAAAGATCGATTCAGGAGAAAAGAAGATAGAGGCAAACGATAAAAAATGGAAACCTATAATTCGAGGGTCGACCAGATCCCGGGCGCACCTCCGATTTTGAAGGGAGTAGATTCGAAGAAGTTCGTGTAGAAACCATTTCCATCGAGTGCGGCTCTGAATCATATTCCGAAGAAGTTCACAATGCTTGATATCCCAAAGTACAACGGGACCACAGATCCCAATGAACATATTACCACGTATACTTGTGGTATAAAAAGAAATGACTTAAAAAACCACAAGATTGACTCCGTCATGTTGAAGATATTTGGAGAAACACTGTCCAAGGGGGCCATGATGTGGTATCATAACCTCCCCCCGAACTCAATAGACTCGTTTGCCATGTTGGCAGATTCTTTTGTAAAGGCACATGCCGGTGCCATTAAGTTCGCTACAAGGAAGTCTGATGTCTTCAAAATTAAACAAAAAGAGAACGAGATGCTAAGGGAGTTCGTATCCCGCTTTCAGATGGAACGAATGGAATTACCACCGGTCTCAGATGACTGGGCAGTGCAAGCCTTCACTTAGGGCTTGAATGAACGAAGCTCGATAGCTTCGAAGTAGCTGAAGAAAAATTTCATCGAGTATCCTGCTGTAACTTGGGCTGATGTGCACAACAGGTATCAATCGAAAATCAGGGTCGAGGACGACCAATTGGGAGCCCCTTCAGGCTCAGTATATCCAAGCAGGCTCTTAGCAGAAGAATCAAGGAATGCATAAAGGGAGCCGAGATCGAACTAGGAACGATACCAACCATATGTCGAAGACAGAAGGAACGCTTCGAGCGGTAATATACCTCGAAACGATCGAAGGGCAGATCAAGGTCAAGTTCCCGGGGACTCATGAGCAAACCAAGTTCGGTAGGCACATGGGGCCATTTGAGGCACCCCGATTGTCGGAGTATACCTTCAACATAGATGCATTAGACATCATATCAGCCATAGGTAAGATCATAGATACTAGGTGGCCGAAGCCCATGCAGTTAGATCCTTCCCAAAGGAACCCTAACATAGTATGAAAATACCATGGCACTCACGGTCATAGGACCGAGGATTGTAGACAGCTTCGAGAGGAGATAGCCTGATTATTCAATGAAGGGGACCTTCAAGAATTCCTCAACGATCGGGCTAAGAACCACTTTTGAGAGACGGAAGAAAGCAGGAAAAACGAACAGGAGGAGCCACAACATATCATTCTTATGATCATTGGAGGAGTCGACATCCCATAGGGACACGTGTTCAAACGAACAAAATTATACATCACAAAGGAAAAACGGACTCAGAGCTACATATCCGAGGATGCTCTTACATTCTGCGAGGAAGACATCGAGGCCTTATCCCAGACTCATAATGACGCACTGGTAATCTCTTTTATTTTGAATAAAGTTCAAATTAAACGTGTGCTCGTGGATCCAGGTAGTTCGACCAACATAATCAGGTCGAGAATTGTGGAGCAGCTCTGACCAGGCGGATAGCAGCCTTAGGCCGATTCATCTCGAGGTCATCAGATCGGAGTTATCACTTCTTCTCCTTACTCAAGAAGAAAAACAAGTTTGAGTGGAACCCGAAATGCCAACATGCCTTGGAAGAATTAAAGTGGTATCTCTCGAGCCCACCTTTACTCATACCCGAAGGAGGACAAAACATTATACATATATTTGGTCGTGCTCGAGGTAGCGGTAAGTGGTGTGTTGGTTCAAGAAGAACAAGGTATGCAATTTCCTGTCTATTACGTAAGTCGGACCCTAGGAGATGCTGAAATCAGGTATTCGCACTTAGAAAAAGTAGCTCTTGCATTAGTAAGTGCATCTAGAAAATTCAAGCCTTATTTTCAATGCCACCTTATATGTGTATTAACAACATATCCTCTTCGAAACGTCTTGCATAAGCCCGAATTATCAGGCCGATTAGCCAAATGGACCATCGAACTCGGAGGGTATGATATCAAGTATCAACCCTGAATGGATATCAAGTCTCAAATTTTGGCAGACTTCTTGGCCGATTTTACGCCTGCCCTCGTGCCCGAAGTATAGTTCTAAAACCACCTACGGGCGGCATAATTAGACAATCTATAAAAACTTCGAAGTTGACCAACAATGAGGCCGAGTATGAGTCCATGATTGCAGGTCTCGAACTGGCCAAAGGCCTAGGAGCAGAGGTCATCTAAGCAAAATGTGATTCTCTTCTAGTTGTAAACCAAGCAGTTATGTTAGCAATGTCGTTACTCATTATCAACATATCATCCACGTATAAGCAAACAATGACTACTTTATTCGGAATATTCTAAATGTAAACACATTTGTAACACTCATAGATCTTGAAATCATTTGACAACATTGTTTTATCAAATTACGCATACCATTGTTTTGGTGCTTTTTTAACAAGTCGGCGCGCCTTCTTTTCTTTTTCGGGAACCAAGAACCCTTCAGGTTGTTCCATATAAATTTCTTCCTCCAGATCTTCATTTAAAAGTTGTCTTCACATCCATGTGATGAATTTCAAGGCCATACACGGCAGCTAATGCTATTAACACCGGAGAGATGTAATCCTCGTTGCCGGTGAGTATATGTCAAAGTAATCAGGACCTTCTTGTTGTCTAAAACCTTTAACAACTAATCTTTCCTTATATCAATAGTACCATCAGCTTTCATTTTCCATTTGAAAATCCACTTAGAACCCCAAAAGTTTATTTCCTAGAAGAAGATCAACCAATTCTCAAGTATGATTACTTAATATGGATTTTATCTCACTATTGACTGACTCTTTCCAATATTGTGCTTCCGAGGAAGACATTGCTTCTTTGAACGTTTGAGGCTCATTTTCCAACAAAAAATGTCAGAAAATCTAGTCCCAAATGAAGTATTTGACCTTGATGTTTACTACGTTTTCGATTTTACTTATTAAAGGTACTTTCCTTTACTTCTTCCCGAGGTCGCTTAGAATTTTTATTAGACGACTCACATCCCTTTTTATACGGATAAATATTCTTAAAGAGTTCAACATTATCTGATTCGATTACCGTATTAACATAAATGTCGGGGTTTTTTTTTATTTATAAACCCAAAAATGACATGTCTTACTATTGTTTCATATCATATGAAAACACAGTCAACTATTTTCGATCCAATCTTTACCCTTTTGGGTTTAGGGATTTGCACTTTAGCCAAACGCCCCCATACTTTATTATATTATAAGTTAGGTTTCCTTCCATTCCATTTTTCATATGTAATGGATTGCGTTTTGCTATCGGGAACTCGATGGATTATTCGGTTAGTTGTAAGTAGCTTCCCCCCACAACTGAGATGAGGATGTTGAGATGGATGTGTGGGTGTACCAGGAAAGATATGATTAAGAATGAAGTTATCCGGGACAGAGTGGGTGTAGCCTCCGTGGAGAACAAGATGCGAGAATCGAGGCTGAGATGGTTCGGACATGTTAAGAGAAGAAGCATTGATGCTCCTGTTAGGAGGTGTGAGAGGTTGGCCATGGAGAGTTTGAGAAGAGGTCGAGGGAAGCCTAAGAAGTACTGGGGAGAGGTGATTAGACAGGACATGGCGCTGCTTCAGCTCACTGAGGACATGACACTTGATAGGAGGGTGTGGAGGTCGAGGATTAAGGTAGAAGGTTAGTAGTTAGTTTATAGTGTTCACCGATAGGCTTAGTAGCATGCATTTCCCTTCATATTCTTAGATTTTATTACGGTATGTAGTTTTGTTCACCTCAGGTATTGTATTTCCGGTTTCTATTATTGGATACTATTTATCCTTTATTACGGTATGTGATTTTTATATGTATTTTTTATTTTTTATATTTTTATTTTTTTGGTTTTTATTTTATTTTATTTATTATTATTATTAATTTTCTTATTTTTTAGCCGAGGGTCTATTGGAAACAGCTTCTCTACCTGCACTAGGTAAGGGTAAGGTCTGCGTAAAGACTACCCTCCCCAAACCCCACATGTTGGGATTAAACTGGGTTTGTTGTTGTTGTTGTTGTTGTACAAGCACAGAAAGTGGCTATTGCTCAGCTACTGAGCCAACAAAAGACCCCGAGCATAGTAGGACCGGAAACATCTCCTCGAGTTGAGCCAACACCCGAAAGATCGAGAAATAATGGGTCAGGAACAGACCCCACTATTATGAAAATGCTCGAGGACCTCACAAAAAGGATCGAGTCAGGAGAAAATAAGATAGAGGTCAACGACAAAAGAACGGAAACCTATAATTCGAGGGTCGACCAGATCCCGGGCGCACCTCCGATTTTGAAGGGAGTAGATTTGAAGAAGTTCGTGCAGAACCATTTCCATCGAGTGCTGCTTTAAAGACCATTCCGAAGAAGTTCACAATGCCTGATATCCCAAAGTACAACTGGACCACAGATCCCAATGAACATATTACCACGCATACTTGTGGTATAAAAAGAAATGACTCAAAAAACAACGAGATTGACTCCATCATGTTGAAGAAATTTGGAGAAACACTGTCCAAGGGGGCCATGATGTGGTATCATAACCTCCCCCCGAACTCAATAGACTTGTTTGCCATGTTGGCAGATTCTTTTGTAAAGGCACATGCCGGTGCCATTAAGGTCGCTACAAGGAAGTCTGATGTCTTCAAAATTAAACAAAGAGAGAACGAGATTCTAAGGGAGTTCGTATCCCACTTTCAAATGGAAAAAATGGAATTACCTCCGGTCTCAGATGACTGGGCAGTGGAAGCCTTCACTCAGGACTTGAATGAACGAAGCTCGATAGCTTCAAAGTAGCTGAAGCAAAATTTGATCGAGTATCCTGCTATAACTTGGGTTGATGTGCACAATAGGTATCTATCGAAAATCAGGGTCGAGGACGACCAATTGGGAGCCCTTTCGGGCTCAGTATATCTAAGTAGGCTCTTAGCAAAAGAATCAAGGAATGCATAAAGGGAGCCGAGATTGAATTAGGAACGATACCAACCATATGTCGAAGACCAAAGGAACGCTTCGAGCCGTAATATACCTCGAAATGATCGAAGGGCCGATCAAGGCCAAGTTCCCGGGGACTCATGAGAAAATCGGGTTCGGTAGGCACATGGGGCCGTTGGAGGCACCCCGATTGTCGGAGTATAATTTCAACATAGATGCATCAAACATCATATCAGCCATAGGTAAGATCAGAGATACTAGGTGGCCGAAGCCCATGCCGTCAGATCCTTCCCAAAGGAACCCTAACTTAGTATGCAAATACCATGGCACTCACGGTCATAGGACCGAGGATTATAGATAGCTTCGAGAGGAGGTAACCCGATTATTCAATGAAGGGCACTTTCGGGAATTCCTCAGCGATCGGGCTAAGAACCACTTTTGAGAGACGGAAGAAAATAGGAAAAACGAACAGGAGGAGCCGCAACATATCATTCTTATGATCATTGGAGGAGTCGACATCCATAGGGACCCGTGTTCAAACGAACAAAATTATACATCACAAAGGAAAAGCGGACTCGGAGCTACATACCCGAGGATGCTCTTACATTCTGTGAGGAAGATATCGAGGCCTTATCCCAGTATCCTCTTCGAAACATCTTGCATAAGCCCGAATTATCAGGCCGATTGGCCAAATGGACCATCGAACTCGGAGGGTATGATATCGAGTATCAACCCTGAATGGTTATCAAGTCTCAAATTTTGGCGGACTTCGTGACCGATTTTACGCCTGCCCTCGTGCCCTATGTAGAGAAATGACTCTTATTAAAAGCGGGCACATCATCAGGGGTATGGACCCTTTTCACTGACAGTTCCTCGAACGTGAAAGGGTCCGGGCTCGGCATAGTTCTAAAACCACCTACGGGCGGCATAATTAGACAATCTATAAAAACTTCGAAGTTGACTAACAATGAGGCCGAGTATGAGGCCATGATTGCAGGTCTCGAACTGGCCAAAGGCCTAGGAGCAGAGGTCATCGAAGCAAAATGTGATTCTCTTCTAGTTATGAACCAAGTAAATGGGAGCTTTGAGGTTGGAGAAGATAGGATGCAGAGATACTTAGAAAAGCTTCAAGTTACATTGCCCCGCTTCAAAGAGTGGACCCTGGTTCACATACCTCGAGAACAGAACAGCGAGGCCGATGCACTCGCAAACTTGGGATCGTCTGTCGAAGAAGATGACATACTCCCGGGGACTGTTGTACAACTATCGAAATCGGTGATCGAAGAAGGCCATGCCCAAATCAACTCAAAAAGTCTAACATGGGACTAGAGGAACAAGTACATCGACTACTTGAGACATGGGAAGCTCCCCTAGGACCCAAAAGAATCGAGGGCCCTTCGATCCAAAGCAACTCGATTTTCACTCGACGAGAATGGAACACTATACAAAAGGACCTTCGACGGACCACTAGCAGTCTTCTTGGGACCAGGGGACACCGACTATGTGCTACGAGAAATCCACGAAGGCACTTGTGGAACCACTTCGGTGCCGATTCTTTAGTTCGAAAGGTGATCAGAGCAGGTTACTATTGGGATAGCATGGAAAAGGATACCAAGGAATTTGTTCGAAGATGTGACAAAATGCCAAAGATTTGCACCGATGATTCACCAACCTGATGAACAACTACACTCAGTCCTATCCCTGTGGCCATTCATGAACTGGGGGATGGACATCGTCGGCCCCCTACTAACGGCGCCAGCTAAAGCTAGATTTATCTTATTTATGACTGACTACTTATCGAAATGGGTAGAAGAGCAGGCCTTTGAGAATATAAGAGAAAAATAAATCATTGACTTCATATGGGACCGCATCATATGCCGATTTGGAATCCCCTCCGAGATTACATTTGATAATGGGAAGTAGTTCATCGGCAGCAAGGTGACGAAATTCCTCGAGGATCATAAAATCAAAAGGATCATGTCGGCACCTTACCACCCAAGTGCAAATGGTCAAGCCTAGTCCACAAATAAAACCATCATTCGAAACTTAAAGAAACGGTTAGAGAATGCGAAGGGGAAATGGAGAGAAGTGCTTCCCGAAGTACTATGGGCATATCGAACAACTTCGAAGTCAAGCACAGGGGAGATCCTGTTCTCTTTGGTATATGGGTCTGAGGCATTGATACTAGTCGAGTCAGAGAACCAAGTGCCAGATTTCAGCACGCCACCGAGGAATCAAACAACGAAGCATGAAATGCCTTGAGCTCATCCGACTCCGAAGTGAGCTTCCTAAACTCGTCCTCACAGTGAGCCAACTCAGTTTGTGACTTGGAAAATGCCTGGTTGTATAGCATCAAGGCCTAAAAACACAGAGGAAAGAAGTCAAAAAAGCGAGAATCGAAACTCGAAATACAGTGGTCATGTCAAGATTACCTATTTTCAAAGCTTCTCAACTTCTTCAAAAATCAGTGAGGCATCTAGATCGAGGCCTTCCTCAACCGTGTCAAAGTATCCTTCACACATATCATACTTCCGTGGGATTCCCCCAAGTCGGGAGTCTCCAAATCTTGGGCATACCGTATTTTCTCTTGATAGAGCGACGGGCCCAGTGGAAAATCATCTACATTAATGACCCCGAGTGGATCAATCGGGGCCTTCTCTCGCCTTCGGGGAGTTCCAAAGTTGGGTTCCCCGAGTTCATCAACCAAAGGCCCTTCGGCACCAGGAGAATTTTGATCATTTGTCGGTTCGGGGACTTTGTTAGAATCCCCCTCGAGAGTCTCCTCAGCTCAGGTTGGAACCATATCGGTGGCCTCTGTTTCAGCAGTTTCCGGCTCAGCCACCTTCGGCTCAGCAGGCTTCGAAGCGACAGTACTTCCTCTTCCCCTAAGTACCAGCAGGCAGTCATCATTCTCTTCGTCCTCAACACGATGACTCTCAGCCGCTTCCATAGTTAAGGCCACTGAATCGGCCTTAAGCTTTTGAGCTTTGGCCTTTTTTGGGTTCAAGGAATCAGCTGGTGTTTTTTTCTTTCTCTTCTTCTCCTTAGCAGGTTTTGGGGTATCTACTTCCCCAAGTGGGGGCTGCCTCATCAAAACGGCCTCTCCAAGGCCTACAAAGCACGAAGGTTAAGAATACTATCGAGAGATATTCTCTTTAAGGAATTCAAATACGACAGTAATGAAACTCACCATGATTTTTGGCCTTCCATAGGGTTTTGGCCAAGTCGCTCCACACGCGCTTAACGTAGGGAGAGATCGAATCTAATTGTCGAACCCAACCCGGGAGATCCTTGACCGCACCGGGGTACCATTCAACAGCTATATCATCGAACGGAGTTAGTTCAAAGGGAAGAAAATATATCTGATTGACGAAACATGTTTACTTATGATTCATATTCCATTCCTCGGGGAATGGCATTTTCTTAGCAGGGATCAGGTTCGAGGTCCTGACTCAGACGAAGCGTCTCATCCACCCTCGGTCCTTGTCCTCGTCGATGCTAGCAAAGAAGGCCTTCGAAGATCGACGTTGTAGCTTAATCAGGCCACCTCGATAAAGTCGGGGGCTATACAGTCTAATTAGATGATCAAGGGTAAAAGGCATCCCCTCGACCATGTTTGAATAATACCTAATCAGGTAAACGATTCGCCAGAATGATGGATAGATTTTGGCCAAGCGTCACCCGATATTGTCTGCAGAAATTGAGGATCACTTGGTCTATCAGTGGCGAAGATGGCTCTACTGGACCTAAGGTGAAAGGATATATGTACACACTAAGGAAACCGACTTTGTTTGTGGTTATGTCTTCCTCAAGTGAAGGAATCTCCACTTGTACCGCCTCCCCCAACGACGGTCAATCTTCACTTTCCCAGTTTCAGTTATCAAACTGATATATCGATACATAGGTTCACATCGTCCCGCTATTGAAGAAGGTTTTTCGACCTTGAAATCGGAGGATGTTTCACAAAGCCCGGGGATGCACTCCTCAACACGAGGGGGTACTACTGTTTTGCTATTAGACGAGCGTGATGATGAAGGTGCTTTCTCCTTTTGGGGAACAGTTTTAGAAGTCTTTTCCATTATCGCTATAAATATTTCAGAAGAAGAGGAAGAAATTGGTTCCGAGTTGCACACAAGAAAGAAGTAAGCGTATAAAAGAGTTGATAATGGTTTGAAGACGTTTTGAAAAGTAAAAGTTTAAGGAGTGAAGTATTTGGGTATTTATAGGGGTACGTTATGCATGTTGGAGAAGGCAAAAGGATGGCCAACCGCCATTATCGATTTAAAGATTTTCGAGAACCGTGCAAGCGTGACCTTTGCACGTCCTTTCTGTCACATCAATCACTGACCTCACGTGAATGACTTTTTGATGGGGAAATCGAAGAGTCAAAGAATTCAAATCATTTCTTATCATTTCATTCTAAGAAATGCGGGGACTATCTGTATACGATCGATATCAGAGAGTCGGATATCGAGGTCTCTATTATTATGTTCCGAGCCCGAGCTCGAGTTCGAAGTAAAGTACGAGTCCTATCTCAGAACATGAGACTTGAGAGAGTATATCGAAGGCCCATCACGGCCTACCTCGAAGTAGGATAAAATTGATGATCGTCATGGAAAGGCGGGAAACTCCCAAGGACACGTGGTTAGAGCTGATAAGGTCTGCAAGATATAGTACAAGTCCGTACTAGGCCGTTATACATCTGTACCAATAGAATTTCTTTATCATAATTAGACTTTTACTATGTTGGGATTCTCCCCTCCTATATAAATGGGACCCCAATCATTCTTGTAACATACAACATTTACGGCAATAGAACATTCTCTGCTCTTTTCGTTTAACATGCTCAACATTGTCTCTCATCATTATTATTCTTCATTTATTGTTCTTCACTTATTGCTCTTCATTTATTGCTATTATCTGACCTCGAGGTCCCCGATTCCAGTGAGCTCGAGGCCCCAGTTCTGTGACAAGAGTGGTTTGATTATCATACTTCTTCTTACTTACACTCGTTAGTTCTTGATCATTAACTAGTATTAGAATAAATCACATATTTTTAGAACCAAAAAACAAATATAATTGTTAAAACCATTTTCAAGGTAAACAGTCGTCAATAAAAGTTATGAAATACTTTTTTCCCACCGCGAGATGGTATTGACTTTATGTCGCAAATATTTGTGTTAATAAAGTGTATAGGATTTGAATTCCTTTCAAATAACTTATAAGGATATTTAACATACTTTGACTTCACACATATTTGACATTTCGAATTATTGCATTTAAACATAGAATTCTTCCAAATTAATAATTTATCGCAAAGTTTTGAGGTTGACATGATCTAAATGTTCATGCCATAAACTATCTGACTCAAGCAAGTAAGAAGAAGATGAAATTTTATTCATATCAATGGAAATTACATTGAGTTTGCAAAAGGCCCTCAGTAAGGTAACATTTTCCTACATACATTTCATTCTTACTAATTACAACCTTGTCGGAAACAAAAACACACTTAAACCCGTGCTTGACTAGAAGTGATGTCGAGACCAAATTTTTCCACATTTCAAGAGCCACAATCTTGCCAGAAGTCATCTTCAAAGCTACTTGCCCCATCCTTCAATTTTTGCAGTAGCGGAATTTGCCATAAAACTTGTCTTGTTGGGTCCAGAGAGAGAATAAGAAGTAAACAACTCCTTGTTAGCACAAACATGACGAGTTACCACAAAATCAATCCACCATTCTATGGGATTTCTGACTAGGTTGAATTCAGAAAGCCTGTCACAAAACTCATTTATTTATTCATTCTTCTCAATCATGTTTGCTTGTCTTTTTTTGTCCTTATTTGGTGCACAACATTCAACAGCCTTATGCCCAACCTTTCCATAAGTATGGAAATTACCTTTGATATTCTTTTTTCTTGGCTAATTCTTTGGTCTAGACGACTTCTTTCTCTTTTTGCTCATTGAAGGTTCCTCTACAATATTTGATCACATTATTGTTGAGTTTCCACAAGACTACTTTTCTGCAGCCTTGTTGTCCTCTTCAATCCTTAGGCGAATATAAGGTCTTCTAGCCTCATCTTTTTGTGCTTATGTTTCAAGTAGTTTTTAAAGTCCTTCCACGTTGGAGGTAACTTTTCAATATATTCCGCAACGTAAAATGCTTCATTTATGACCATACCTATGTCACGACCCAAATTCTGCTAGTCGCGATGGCACCTTAACCCAACCTGCTAGATAAGCCAACTAATAACTGTCCAATTTCAATAATAGTGATAAGACAATCAAAGAAAGGAAGTTTTTGAATCTTAACCCTTTCCCAATGATTGGTAGTACGAATCATGAGCTTCTAAGAATAGAATTTACAAAGCTGATATGAAGTAAAAACATCTTCTGTTTGAAAAGTACATAAACAGAGTTTTTATAAATCTAAGGCTACCATGAACAAGAGGAAACTACAATAGGAACGCAGGTACATCTTCAAATTCGGCAACCATCGAGCATAGAAAAAATAGCAGCCAACATCTGCACGCAATGTGCAGAAGTATAGTATCAGTATAATCAACCCCATGTACTGAGTAAGTAACAAACCTAACCTTAGGTTGAAAGCAGTGACGAGCTGGAAGATAAGTCGGGTCCAACACTAATAACCAATCGCAGTTCATAACAACGTAGAGCATATAAATAAGAAAGTAACTCATTGATAAAAATGCTTAGCTTTTTCACAGTTTTTCAAAAAATAATTCCACTTTTCAATAATATCAGTGAAAACTCAAATCCTTTACCGAAATCGTCGTAAAATATGAGATAATTTGAAAATCGTAAATTTTTCCAAAAATCCTTTCCACAATTAATTAGATGTTTCCTTTTCTCTCCAGATAGCATGTGTGAAGTACATGTCTATACCCATATATCGATGTGTGTAAAAGTTCATGAATGACGTGATACCGTACAACATGAGGAAAAATGCTTCTCTATGCCTGTATGTCATGTGTGCATTCCAATGCAATGTATCTCAGAGATGAATCATGTACTCACACTCTTAGAGTACTCAATTTCACTGTCTCACACTTTCCACTCATCATGCTCAAACACTCGGTACTGTATATGGTCAATTGGGCCTAGGGAAATCCATCTCGGAGCATATACAACACTGACTATAAGTCACCCAGTACCGAGGAACACCCAACACTGTCCAATATGCGTCACCTAATCATAAATCACATAGCACGTAACTTAGGGTTTCATACCCTCTGCACTAAGTTAGGAAGAGTAACTTACCTCGAACAAGCTAATTCCAATACCGAGCAAGCCAAGCCATGCTCCAAAAATGCCATCCCGCGTGTTCTGACCTTTAAATAGCTCGAAGCTAACAAAAAAACAAATCAAATACATCAAACAATGTTAAAGGAACCAATCACAATCGAAAAAGGTCGAATCTTTAATCAAAAGCCCAAAATCACCTCTGAGTAGAAGTGGGAAGAGATATGTGATGGTGCTAGTAGATGATTATTCAAGGTTCAGTTGGACTTTATTCTTGGCATCTAAGGATGAAGTATTTGATATGTTCACCTCATTTGTCAAGAAGATTCAAAATCAGTTAGGACATCAACTAGCATCCATAAGATCTGACCATGGTACTGAGTTTGAGAATGCTAAGTTTGCTGAGTTCTGTGACGAACATGGTGTTAATCACAATTTTTCTACTCCTAGAACCCCACAACAAAATGGGGTTGTTGAAAGGAAAAAAAAGAACTCTTGAAGACATGGCAAGAACCATGCTTCTATCAAGCAAACTACCTCACAACTTCTGGGCAGATGCATTATCAATAGATGCTACATTATCAATAGATGCTACATTATCAATAGATGCATGACAAGACATCTAGTAGAGAAAACTCCATATGAATTACTTAAAGGGAGAAAGCCCAACATATCCCATCTTAGGGCTTTTGGATGCAAGTGTTATGTGCATAATAATGGCAAAGATTCTCTAGGAAAATTTGATCCCAGAAGTGATGAGGGAGTGTTCTTGGGATACTCAACACATAGCAAAGCTTATAAAATATACAATAAAAGAACTATGTGTGTAGAAGAAAGTGTACATGTTGTCTTTGATGAAACTAACACTCTTTCTGAGAGACAGGAACCAGAAGACGAGGAGCTTGGACTGGTAAGGAGCAATGACCACATTGAAGCACCTATGGCAGATGGAACTAGTGATGGACCAGGTCCAACAACCCCACGCAACACGACAGGGGGAACTCTACATGAAAATCCTGGCCCTGATCCTGTTCCACAACTACAAGACAACATGGAACAATCCAGAAATGAACAATTGGTACTCAAACCACACAGATATCAGAACTCTCACCCTCTTGACAACATCATAATAGACTTGAGATCTGGAATCAAAACTAGATCCTCCTTGAAAAATCTGTGTGCGTTCTATGCATTTCTATCCTTGATTGAACCAAAGAACATTGTTGAAGCACTGCAAGATGCTGTCTGGGTAACTGCCATGCAAGAAGAGCTGAATCAATTTGAGAGGAGTCAAGTATGGAACTTTGTACCCAGGCCACTAGACATATCAGTAATTGGCACCAAGTGGGTCTTTAGGAACAAGCTCGATGAGGATGGAACTGTTACAAGAAATAAGGCAAGACTGGTTGTTCAAAGATAAAGCCAAGAAGAGGGAATTGACTATGATGAGACCTTTACCCCTGTGGCACGATTGGAGGCAATCAGACTTCTTATAGCATTTTCTGCGCACATGGAATTCACTCTCCATCAGATGGATGTCAAGAGTGCCTTTTTAATGGCTATTTGAAGAAAGATGTATTTGTAAAACAGCCTCCTAGCTTTGAAAGAAAAGAGTCACCTGATCATGTATATAAACTTGACAAGGCTCTCTCTGGTCTCAAGCAAGCACCTAGAGCTTGGTACGAGAGATTGTCAAAATTCCTGCTGAAACATGGGTACAAACGAGGCAAAATAGATAGTACTTTGTTTCTAAAGGAAAAGGGAAAGGATCTTTTGATTGTGCAAATATATGTTGATGATATCATATTTGGGGCAACTACTGATAAGTTTAGCAAGGAATTTGCTACATTAATGGGGAGTGAGTTTGAAATGAGTATGATGGGTGAGCTAACTTTCTTCTTAGGCTTGCAGATCAAGCAAACTCCACATGGTACAATGATTCATCAACAGAAGTATATGAAAGAACTCCTCAAGAAGTTCAAAATGGAGGACTCAAAAGAGATAGACACCCCAATATCCACAGCTACAAAATTGGATGTGGATGAACCTGGTTCATCCGTTGATCAGAAGACATACATAGGAATGATTGGGTCTCTACTCTATCTTACTGCAAGTAGACCTGATATCGTGTTCCGTGTGGGACTATGTCCTAGGTTTCAAGCAAATCCAAAGGAGTCCCACCTCACTGCAGTAAAAAGAATTTTGAGATATCTGAAGGGCACTACTGATTTGGGCCTTTGGTATCCTAAAGGTAGTAATTTTGACCTTGTAGGATATGCTGATGCCGATTATGCAGGTTTCCTGGTTAACATGAAAAGTACTTCAGGCATGGCTCACTTTTTGGGCTTCTGCCTTGTCTCTTGGGCCACCAAGAAAAAAAATTCAGTAGCCTTGTCTACTACTGAAGCTGAATATGTGGTTCCAGCCTCTTGTTGTGCCCAGTTGCTTTGGATCAAGCAAGACCTCCTGGACTTTGGTATAGATGTGGGATACATTCCTATTTACTGTGATAACACTAGTGCAGTTAGTATGACGAAGAACCCGGTTCATGACAAGAGAACTAAGCACATAGATGTTAGGCACCATTTTCTAAGGGACAACTATGAAAAAGGAATGATCTCAATTGAATTTTGTGCTACTGATCGTCATATTGCTGATATATTTACCAAAGAACTGAGTAGGGAGCATTATGAGAGAAACAGGCTTGAATTAGGGATGATTAAGATCACCTCATTGAAAAAAAAAACTGAAAAAAATTATGAAAAAATGAAAGAAAAAAAATTTGGCTAGAAAATTCAAATTAGGTACTTAATCAAATTAATCATTGCTCAGTATTATGTCTTTATTTCCATACTCTTCTGCCATGTATTAATATGATTCCCTAGTTTCTAATGATGTTTCTCTATTTTTGTAAATTGAGGCAAACAAAGGATTTTACCTGGTTCATCCATGCTGGTTCACATAACTGACAAGGTACGTTCTCATCTCCATACATATATTAATTCAAGTGCAGTCATACATGAGAAGGAGTCTATCTAATTGTGGTTCGAATTCAATTCTCGTACTTACACAAATAATGAACCAGTTTCAAGAAGTCCCATCTTACTTGATTGGCCTAATTTTAGGGGGAAAGTAACTGTCCATTCAATGTCTAATCAATGACAATTCTGAATCGATTATTATCCCACTTGAGTTAATACTCTTCCGTTGTAATCTCCCCATCCATAAGTTATAAAACGTCCATCATTACCCATTGTTCATAAAGAAACAGTCGAACCTTGTTCAACTCACTCTACTCACAATCTCTACTGCCTCCTGTCTTTCTTCTATCTAAACACTTCAAAATCATGTCGTCACCTCCACCAGCTTCTTCTGATTCATCTCCAAACAGAGATTATGATGGATGCAACTATGAATCAGACTCAAATTCACCCTCAGTGTATAGTTTTGAGTCTCTAGAAAAGTAGACAACCCCATAACACCCTACAATCCCAGAACCCACACCAAACCCTACCCCAGCCCCCAAGCCTCATCGTGTAAAAGTTCTTGCACGTAAATCTGTGGCTTCTGGTTCAAGAGCCAAATTCTTGGAAGAATTATTGCGTGCTGAAGAAGGCTCCAAACCAGAATCGTCCAATGAATCATTCAAATCAGCCAATGAAGATGAAGCACCTGGTTCAACCAGTGTTGAGAAAGGTAATTCTGATGCTATCTCTGAAATAAATATTGCTGATCAACGATTTGTGTTTGTTGGGTTTGTGGTGGATGTTGAAGTGCCTAAAAGGCAAAGAAAATCTAGGAAAGAGAAACCTCTTGAGATCGAGGGAGATGTAAATGTGAGGGGATCGGGAGAGGATGGTACCACACTGGCAATATGTGGTCCCATTCTTGAAAATCTTGAAGAAGATGTCACAATCTTAGGGGGAACTAGTGGAGTTGAGAAAGCTTATGCTGGGTTGGAGAAATTGATGAAAGCAATAGATGAACACGTTTCTTCTGGGGAAGAAACTTTGGCTGAAAGACTGAGGAAGTTGGGGGACTCATATCACCCCAAGAAAAGAAGGACTCAAAAGTCCAAGAAGTCTAAAGCCTCAGTTCCTTCAAAGAAAAGGAAAGTTGCTAGTTCTGTTGAGGTACCTGTTCCTAAGGTACATGCTACGCGAAATACTGTAATAGAGGAGGAAGAGAAGTAAGAAAAGGCTCTGCAAGAGAACAAGAGAAAGAGAGCAGATAAAGGGAAAGCCAAAGTCGGAGAGCATGTCGAGGATGTTGTGTTAGAAGAGGAGCCGTTGGACCTGGTCCAACAAGAGGAGCAGGCTGCTCCACTGGTAATTGGGACACCCAAGCCCAAAAAGGCTAAGACTTCTTCGAAGAAGTCAGCTACTGTGTCCACCACCACTACGAGTACTGCTACAAGGACAAGGTCTAAGATAAAGAAGGTGAAAAAGATGCAGATTGTTGAGAAGGATGAGGATGATGAGTGGAGTGGAGAGGAAGATATGGAGGTCGGTGTAGTGACTACTGACAGAGTTGCCATGTTTGGCAAGAGAACGATCTTGAAGGGAAAGTTGATGAAGGATTTGGAGGAGCCTGGAATGAGGTATCTACTGGATTTTCTGGCAGCGCAGGGCTGGAAGGACATGGTCCTTCGCATGGAAGGCAGGCTGGTCAGGGATGAAGTTGTGGAGTTCATGGGGAATGCCACAGTCATTGGAGGCAGGGTCACCTCCTTGGTCAAGGGAGTTGAAGTCTCCTTTGATGCTCAAGAACTGGGTGTGATTCTAGATATTCCTGCTGAGGGGTATGAAGACTACAGAAGGCAGAGATGGCCTTGTTTAGATGGAATGTCCTCAGCACTCAGTATCACTAGATTCTTCTGCGACAATGAGAAGGAGCTTGAACCCAGGGTTGTGTACAAGAATGAGATTAAGCCTGAGCATAAGCTTTTCTTTGAATTTGTGATCAAATTCTTGCTGCCCAGACAAGAACGAAGACACATTGCTAATTACATGGATTTGACCCTCATGGAGTGTCTGTACAGAGGCAAGAAGATAAATTGTTCATCGTTCATAATCCATATCTTGGACAGAATGGTGAATGGGACTAAATCTCATGCAATCCCCTATGGATTTATTCCGACTGCAGTTCTAACTCACTTTGGAGTTCCTACGAAGAAGGCTGAGATGGCTACGGCCAAAGATTATTTTGGGAAGGACACACTGATGTCTTGTGATTATCTTGTCACTACTCTGGCAGATGAACCCGGTTCATCTCGGAAGCAACCAGTAAATAGCAAGGTCCGAATCTTAGTGCAGGAAAGCGAGTTAAAGGATATGGAGATCCTTCGATTGAAATCTCGCTTAATTGAGGTGGTAGATGAGCGTGATGCTCTAAAAGCAGAACTTGCAAAGGAGAAGGAGAAAAATGAAGGTGTTCTACACCAAATGTTGTCCCTCCTTCAAACCAAGAACCCAACCTCATCTGCACCCTCCCAGCCTTAGGTCTATCCAGTGCTTCCCAGTTATCTTTCAAGTGCCCAGGTTGGGACAGTGTCTAGCTTTTATGGTTTTAGTTTTTTTTTCTGTTTTGCTCATATTTTGATCGTTTTTGCTTTAATCTGTTGGTATTTGATGTTCAGTATTAAATCTATGAAGTTTGCTGATTTTTAAAAATTGTCTCAATTTCTAATTTAACTTACATTATTGGTTTCTTGTGTTGATTAATCATGCTTGCACCTACAGTTGCCTAAATTTGGCCATGAGTAAGAATTAAAAATTGGTAAGTATCTTTTTGCAACTTTTCGATGATGCCAAAAGGGGGAAGATGTGTGTTGGTGTTGTGTTTATTTTTTTTTAAAAGTGATATTTATAACCTAATGAACATGGTTCTCAATGATTAATTCTTAAAACTATACAAAGTGTTTGAAGTGTATACAGGATAAAAGCACAGAGTTTGTCATCATCAAAAAGGGGGAATTTGTTGGCCCATGTCACTGAATGGGTTTTGAAGATTGACAAGTTGAACCAGGTCCATCAGAGCACACACATCTGAACGGAACAGTTGGCACAAGAATTGTTCATGCATAGGAGATATCAGTGATTGCTGAGTATCAAAGAGCTAAAAGGATGTCTCCTAATACGAAAAGGTTGCAAACTGATAAAGAAGATTGAAGTTGATTTCAGCAAGGACAGAAATAGAGAAGGAAGTTGAGTCATAGTCGAACTCGTATACCCAGGTAGAGTTGGATCAGAATTGAACCATGTACTCAACAACTGACTCTATAAATACTCAATGTATTACTGCTGAAATTCGAGAAGCACAAAGACAAAAGTGAATCAAGTTCTGAAAAGAAAAGTTCCCAGGATATTTTGCAAGCATAAGTATTGTGCGAAGGCTACAGTTCAACTAGAAGAAACAGTTTCATCGTCTATGTGTTGAGTCTAGTTGATGTGTAGTAGGAGTTTTAACATTTTATCTTTTCAGCTTTCATAGAAGCAATTGTAATAGGTACACATTGTTCAAGTTAGAGTTAGCTTGAAATGTGTAGAAATTAGTTAGAGGCTAGTTGATACAAAGAGGATTAGAGTTAGTCCTAGGATTACAAAAGAGTTTATTTTGTAAGTCTGTTTGGCTCAGAGTTTTTAGTGATGTGTTTGAGCAAATCCTACTAAGGAGTAGGTCGTGGTTTTTTCACCTTTTGAGCCAGGTGTTTTCCACATAAAAATCTCTGTGTCTTTACTTTACTGCTTTATTGTTCCACAATAGTAGAAAGTAGTACACCAAGAAGAACCATGTTCTTCTTATTGGAAAGCACTCAAAACTTGGGTAATGCACAATTAACTTATATTATTGTGTAGTATTGAAGTCTAAAACAACATACCCAACCCGCTATGTAAGCAAACTAATAACTGTCCGATTTCAATAATAGTGATAAGACAATCAAACAAAGGAATTTTCTGAATCTTAAACCTTTTCCAAGGACTGGTAGTACAAATCATGAGCTTCTAATAATAGAATTTACAAAGCTGATATGAAGTAAATACATCTTCTGCTTGAAAAGTACATAAACAGAGTTTTTATAAATCTAACGCTACCATGAACAAGAGGTAACTACAACAGGAATGCAAGTACATCTTCAAATCCGACAACCATCGAGCATAGAAACAACAACAGCCAACATCTACACGCAATGTGCAGAAGTGTAGTATCAGTATAATCGACCCCATATACTGAGTAAGTAACAAACCTAACCTTAGGTTGAAAGCAATGACGAGCTGGAAAATAGGTCAGGTCCAACACCAATAACCAATAGCAGTTCATAACAACATAGAGAATATAAATATGAAAGTAACTCAGTGATAAATATGCTCAGCGTTTTCACAGTTTTCCGAAAATAGTTCCACTTTTCAAGAATATCAGTGAAAACTCAAATCCTTTACCGAAATCGTCGTAAAATATGAGATAATTTTAAAACCGTAAATTTTTCAAAAAATTCTTTCCACAATAAATTATATATTTCATTTTCTTTCCAGATAGCAAGTTTGAAATACCTCTGTATGCCCACATATCAATGTGTGTAAAAATTCATGAATGACGTGATAGCTTACAACATGAGGAAAAATGCATCTCTATGCATGTATGTCATGTGTGCATGCCAATGCCATGTATCTCATAGATGAATCATGTACTCACACTCTCGGAGTACTCAATCTCACTGTATCACGCTTTCCACACATCATGCTCAACCACTCGGTACTGTATATGGCCAATACGGCCCAGGGAAATCCATCCCTGAACATACACAGCACTGCCTATAAGTCACCCAGTACCGAGGAAAAAGAGCAATCCAACCATGTGGAGAATTCCATCTCCAGGTATCAAGTACTTCGGACAAATCCATGTCCGGGGAAATCCATCCCTCAATAATATCATTCGCGCTCACTGGGGGTGTGTACAGACTTCGGAGGGGCTCGTACAGCCCAAGCGCTATCATAATCATCAATATAACTGATGTGGTATGCATCCCGATCCTATAATTGTCACTCATAAATAGGCTATCAGCCTCTCTCAATCATCACTCTCTCCAGTCTCACTCACGGGCTCACAATGTCATGAAACTAGTCCGACAACACTGATATAATGTATTAATACACAACAACTGAGACTGAGATATGATATGAATGTACGAATATTACTGAGTACGAAATATCAATGAAATCGGTGAGATGACACTAAGAACTGACCACTATGGGTCCTAACAATATCAGCATAAGGCCTAAACAAGATAGCTAGCGTGATTAACAATTCAGTTACTTAATCACGTGGTGAAAACACATATATCAACAAAATAGGTCCACTAAACAGTTCCATGAAGACAAAGGAGTCATAATTCACTAGGTGCACGCCCACACGCCCGTCCCCTAGCACGTGCGTCACGCCCATCACCTAGAATGTGCGTCACCTCATCATCAATCACATAGCATGTAACTCGGGGTTTCATACACTCAACACTAAGTTAGAAGAGTTACTTACCTCGAACAAGCAAATTCCAATACCGACCAAACCAAGCGATACTCCAAAAATGCTGTCCCGCGCGTTCTGACTCAGAACGGCTCAAAGCTAACAAAAGATAACTCAGATACATCAAATAATGCTAAAGGAACCAATCCCAATCGAAAAAGGTCGAATCTTTAATCAAAATCCCAATTTATGCCCGCATCTCGGAATCCAAAAAAACTCATAAAATCCGACAACTTATTCAATTACGATTCCAACCATACTAGTTTCACTCAAGTCCGACTGTGAATCGATGTTCAAAACTATAAAATTCACTTTATGAAATTTTAGACAAAACCCCCAAAATTTCACTTTGAAACCATCAATCAAATGCTATAAATGAAGATGGATTCATGAAATATCACCAAAATCAATTATAGAACACTTACCCCAATCCATATGGTGAAAACCTCCTCCAAAAATTATCCAAATCTGAGCTCCACAACTCAAAATATGACCAAATGAACAAACCTTCGATTTTAAGTACTTTTGCCCAGCTGTTCTGCCTTGTTTTGCATGCCAAATGATCCCAAAACTTGCTTTTTATGCCTCCAATGCATTCCTTGTGAAATTTCAGTCAAGATATGCTTTTTAATCACTCAAAACTGTAATTTAACTTGTTGGAATTACTATTAGCAGTTAAAGAATTGTTGTTGAGTGGATTGATTTTGCGCCAGAGTTCGTTCTTTCTTCTGGAGATTTATCGGTTTTTTCGATTGAAAGTTCGTCGGAGCACCAGAATCTTCGGCATCCATCGAAGCAACAGCATCTAACGAATTGGGAAGCACATCCGAACATCCCCATCTGTGATCCAGGTTCTATCTTTCTTGAATTGTATTTGCACATATCTATTTACTGTTGCTTTGCCGGCAATTTTGATTGGATTAGTTGCTTTTTATATCTTTTCTATTAGTGTTTTAAGGGTTTCATCTATTCATTTTAGTTTTGTGTTTACATAGGGGCAGTTTTGTAGACGTGGTAGATTCATTGTTCTAGTGCCTGCTCGCGTTTCTGTTCTCGTAGTCACTCATTTGAGTTGTTTTTAGCTCTCAGATCCATAGCTTGTAGTCCTTCATTCTAGTTTTTGGTTCTTAGTGGTAGTGTCTATCTATAACATTTTGCTTATATTGGCGGTAGTGAACGATGTGAGAGTAAGGTCATGTCCTCGGGCGGGGCTGGGGGTGGGATCCAAGGGTGGGAAAGGCGGTAAGCAAGCCTCTAGGTTGAGAATTGGGTCTTGGAACATTGGGACGTTGACGGGGAAGTCTATAGAGTTGGCTAAGATTCTTAAGAAGAGGAAGATCAACATAGGGTGTGTTCAGGAGACTAGATGGAAGGTTACTAGGGCATGAGATGTAGACGGGTTTAAACTATTGTACTCAGGGAGCGTTGGGGACAAGAATGGGGTAGGTATTTTATTAGTCAGGGACCTCAGGGAGCTCGTGGTTTAGGTTAGGAGGGTAAATGATAGGTTGATGAGTATTAAGTTGGTAGTTGGTTGGTTTACTGTAAACGTTATTAGTGCATACGCTCTTCAGGTAGGTGTGAACCAGGAGGTCAAGACGCAATTTTGGGATGATTTGGACGAGATGGTGCGTAGTATCTCGCACATAGAGAAGTTGTTCATTGGCGGAGATTTCAATGGTCATATTGGGGCTTGTTCTAGGGGTTATGATGATGTGCATGGAGGGTACGGTTTTGGGGATAGGAATGAGGGAGGTAATTCACTGTTGGAGTTTGCTAAATCTTTTGATTTGGTTATAGCTAACTCGAGTTTCCCGAAGAGGGAAGAGAACTTGGTCACTTTCCGAAATTCAATGGGAAGACTCAGATTGATTATCTTCTCTGTATGAAATGCGATAAAGGTTTGTGCACTGACTGCAAGGTCATCCCGAGTGAACACCTCACGACTCTGCATAGGCTCTTAGTTATGGACCTGGAGATCAAGAGGAGTAGGAGGAAGAGGGCGGGGTGAAGGCAAGCTAAGATCAAGTGGGGTAACTTGACCAAGGACAAAGCTCAAGAGTTAGGGGAGAAGTTGTTGGCTATGAGGGCCTGGATTAGTATGGGGGGACGCGTCTAGTATGTGGTCCATGACTGCGTATTACATTAGGGTATCTGTTAGAGAGGTCTTAGGGGTCACGAAGGGTTCTCCTAGGGGTCATAAAAGGGACTGGTGGTGGAATGGAGAGGTTCAAGGTAAAGTGGAAGCTAAGAAAGCTGCTTATTTGAAGCTAGTAGAGAGTACAAACGAGGAGGAAAAAGGGACTTATCGGGAGTGTTACATAAAGGCAAAGAAAGAGGCAAGGTTAGCAGTTACGACGGCTAAGAACGCAACATTTGCTCGTTTGTACGAGGAGCTCGAGGGCAAAGGCGGGGACAAGAGGTTGTACCGGTTGTCCAAGGTGAGGGAGAGGAAAGCCCGTGGCTTAGACCAAGTCAAGTGCATCAAGGAAGAGGATGGTAAAGTGTTGATGGACGAGGCACTCATTAGGAGAAGATGGCAGACATACTTCCATAAACTATTGAATGAGGAGGGGGATAGACGCATTGTGCTGGGTGAGTTGGAGTACTTCGAGAGTCAGTGGGATTCTGGGTACTGTAGGCGGATTATGGTAGAGGGGGTAGAAGTAGCGATGCGTAATATGTGCATGGGCAGAGCAACAGGGCCAGACGAAATCCCGGTGGAATTCTAGAAGAACGTGCGGCGGGCATGTTTGGAGTGGCTCACTAGGCTGATTAATGTTATTTTTAAGGCAAAGAAGATGCCCGAAGAATTGAGGTGGAGTACGATGGTTCCGCTTTACAAGAACAAGGGTGATATCCAAAATTGCAACAATTATAGGGGTATCAAGTTATTGAGTCACACTATGAAGGTTTGGGAGAGAGTGGTGGAGGCCAAGGTGACGAGGTGCGTGTCTAATTCCGAGAATCGATTTGGATTCATGCTGGGGCATTCGACTACGGAAGCGATTCATCTGGTAAGAAGATTAATGGAGCAGTACAGGGAAAAGAAAAAGGATTTGCATATGGTTTTTATTGACCTTGAGAAGGCATACGATAAAGTTTCGAGGGAGGTCCTGTGGAGGTGTTTGGAGGTTAGCGGTGTTCCGATAGCGTACATTAGGGTGATTAAGGAGATGTATTATGATGCTAAGACTCGGGTGAGGACTTTGGTTGGTGACTCGGACCATTTCCCTGTGGTGATGGGGTTGCACCAGGGATCAGCTCTTAGCCCATTTTCATTTGCCTTGGCGATGGATGTACTGTCGCGTCACATCCAAGGGGAGGTGCCTTGGTGCATGCTATTTTCCGATGATATAGTGTTGATTGACGTGACACGTAGTGGAGTTAACGTGAGAATGGAGGTTTGGAGACAGACCTTGGAGTCTAAAGGTTTCAAACTAAGTAGAACCAAGACAGAATACTTGGAGTGAAAATTCAGTGAGACCCGTGATGCAGACGTAGAGGTTAAGCCTGATGCTCAAATTATCCCCAACAGAGCGAGTTTTAAGTATCTTGGGTCTATTATCCAGGGTAACATGGAGATTGACGAAGATGTCACATATCACATCGAAGCATGGTGGATGAAGTGGAGGCTCGCTTCTAGTGTTCTATGTGATAGGACTGTGCCGTTAAGACTTAAGGGTAAGTTTTATCGAGTGGTAGTCCGACCCGCTATGCTGTATGGGGCTGAGTGTTGGCCAGTCAAGAACCCTCACGTGCAGAAGATGAGAGTAGCAGAGATGAGGATGTTGAGATGGATGTGTGGGTGTACCAGGTGAGATAGGATTAAGAATGAAGCTATCCGACACAGAGTGGGAGTAGCCTCCGTGGAGGATAAGATGCGAGAGTCGCGGCTGAGATGGTTCGGACATGTTAGGAGAAGAAGCATTGATGCCCCTGTCAGAAGGTGTGAGAGGTTGGCCATGGAGAGTTTGAGAAGGGGTCGAGGTAGGTCTAAGAAGTAGTAGGGAGAAGTGATTAGGCAGGACATGGCGCTGCTTCAGCTCACTGAGAACATGATACTTGATAGGAGGGTGTGGAGGTCGAGGATTAAGGTAGAAGGTTAGTAGGTAGTTTATAGTGTTCACTGATAGGCTTAGTAGCATGCATTTTCCTTCATATTCTTAGATTTTTATTACATTATGTGGTTTTGTTCGCCTCAGGTATTGTATTCCTTGTTGCTATTATTTGATACTATTTATCTTTTAGATGTCTTTGTTGCTATTATTTGATACTGTTTTTTTTTCATCTTTCTTCCTTCCTTGCTTCCCTGTTCTTCTTCTTGCCTTTCCTGAGCCGAGGGTCTATTGAAAATAGCCTATTTACCTGCATGAGGTAGGGGTAAGGTCTGCATACAGACTACACTCCCTAGACCCCACATGTTGGTATCAAACTGGGTTTGTTATTGTTGTTGTTGAATATTTTTAAATACAAAGTCAGTGACAATTTCGTAATTAATCTGAAAAATCTTTCAACCCATTTCTTAGTAAAAGACCATAAAATCCTCATACAATGTCCAAATTCAATGATTCTTTTTGCTACAGATCCGTAATTAAGATACGGGTCTAATGCTTCAACCAAAACAGAATTCGGAATTCATTTGTTCAATGTGGTACCATTTATGCTTGATTAAACTACGTCGAAACATAAGAAATATGAGCGTAACACAACACAATTCTATCCAAAACTCACCTGAGCCCCACAGGACCCTGTACGAACATACCAACAAGTCTCATAACATAATACGGACTTACATGAGGCCTCAAATCATGCATAGCAATATCGAAACGATGAAACACACCTCAAATCAAACTTGATGAACTTTCGAACTTTCAACTTCCAAAATCTCGCGCCAAAACATATCAAATCAACTCGGAATAAAATCAAATTTTGCACACATACATCATACGGAGCTACTCGTGCCCCCAAAATATTGAGCGAAGTGCAAATGCTCAAAACGACCGTTCGGGATGTTACAACCTACAATCATAAATTTATAACCAATATCTTTAATAAAAATATTGATACGATTTATACCTTCGGCAAGGAAGTCGTGAATGATGAATTGCATTTCTTGGACTTGAGTTATGACAGACTTGTCTTAACCCATTTTAAAGTCCAAGAACTTTGCGGCGAAAAACTTTTTAAGTCCACTATCTTTTGTCTTGTACTTATTTTCAAGAGCGTTCCACAACTTTTGAAATTTCCATGACACTATAAACGTTATATAAGTTATCTTCCAAATAACTCAAGATACAATTTTTTCACTAGAACTCGAAATGCTTCTATGCCTTTGTGACAACAAACCGCTCATTTCTCCCAAGTCTGGAACGTCCTCGTTGATAAAGCACTGAAAACTGAGTGTGGTCTGGTAGAAGAATATTTTCTGCTGCCGGCGCTTGAAGTCCATGCCAGAAAATTTTTCCGGCCTATTCTGCCAGAGTCATTGCTGGTGCATACATTGTGAGACTTGAAGATGCAATAGCCATTGCAGTAGTAGTAGTCCCAACAAAACCATTTTATTGTTTCGTACTTGATGTAATTTTTTTGTAAAAGAAATTGACACAAACAGAATGAGTATTTCGATGAAGTTTTTATATTTTTAAACCGAATACAAACAACCGAGTAGAAAATCACAAGGATTTTAATCTCGGATTGAGTAGAAAGTCACAAAGACTTTAATCTCAAACTAGAGTAAAAAATTCGAAGATTTTAATCTCGCAAAAGGGGGTAGAAAATCGCTAGGATTTTAGTCTCACAAACTAGAAAGTAAGATGAACATAGAAATATCTTATATTCCTTAAGCTTGTTAGTATTTTGTATTCAAAACCAGAATAATCAGAAGACGTTAGTTTAAAAAATAAAAAACAGAAATTTTTTGTTCCTACAAGTTTCTTATGTGTCCTTAAGGAATTTAATCCCCTCGCAGTTTCCCAAGGTTTCAGATTAATTTCTCTCAGGATAGAACATAATAACTATTTTGTGATAGCGGCACGTCAAATCACCGAACTTCGGCGAATTCAAATGGCAGAGCAAATCACACAAAAGGCTTACATTTTGCTTTGAAAATCAATGCAGCAGAGAGAGGGGAGAGTTTTTTAGATTCGGCGGTGAAATGAGGCTAAGCCTCTCTACTTATAGACAATAAGTGCAAAGGTATCTGTTCGTTTGATTAGGTGTCTCTTCGGTAGAAATTATTCAAATTTTTATTAAACGAAGGGTTTGGTGGCAAATTTGACCGTTGGAAAAATAATGCCGTAAATTTTCAAATTAAATTTTCGCACATTACATATTAGAAAAGAAAAAATTAAATAAATTTAATCAGGAGCCGGAGTTGAGCGAGCGACAACGGTGTGAGGCTTACTTCCTTATCAACAGATAGAAGAAGTGATTCCATATATAAGCACAAGAATTTTCTTCTTCCTATCCACTGAGGGACAAAGTTCCGTTGAGAAAGGAACTAATTCAAAATTTTATTTCCCTTCATTTCTTTTCCCACCATTTTCCATTCACATCTCTTTTGATTTAATAATAAAACCCAACAAAACTTTAGTATTTTAAATACAATATAGAATCCATGTAATTGCAAGAAGCCACTTTTATGTTCGTTTGAACTTTAACTTTTCAAAGTAGAAACAAATGAATATGCACATAAAAGAAATTACCTTCGAATCCCACGAAAAGAAAGTGACTAAATATAAGTAGCAAAAATCAAAATATTTTGCTCTGATACATATATTCACACCAAATTTATGGTGAAATCCTGAACATTCAATATACAAACAAGAACACCAAGATTTAAAAATGTCCAATTTGGTTCAACAGGACCACAATCAACACACCAGAATACTCGAGGCAATGTGTTAATTGACTGCAGCTATTGTGAATAATTCTAAAAGGGGGCTCATGATGTGCAAAGATATTCTTATTAGATGAATGGTCTTCAACTGCAGGCAGGTCAAAATTTGAACTTTCAAATGAAATAAAGATTGGGCATTTTTATTTATTTGGCACCAAATTAAAGGCAACAAAATTGTGTATATTAGTGTAATAGACTATATAGCACTCATGATAAGTTGAGGGACTCATATTTCAATATTATAAAGTTCAGTGGTTAAGTGTTAGTTAGTTAGTTAGAAGTGGTTGAGTCGGGTGTCTAAAAGGATCCACTCACGTGTGTCTCATTTTTTCGTTAATGACAATTACTAGACTCATCTTCTTCACCTCCTCACTTCTCTATATTTATTCTCCCTTAATTCCTTTCTTCTAATCAATTGTGTGTTAGATTAGTCAGTGAATTCAGCTGATGTTATCATGATATCAGAGCGGCAATCGTGAATTCATTGAGTTTCAAGCGAAATGTAGAAGATTGGAGCTTCGGCGAAACTAAGATTTGGTCAGTCATTGCAGGAAATGACCATCCGCTATTTCTACAACCCTCAGATGATCCAGGACTCGTCGTAACGGTGATCAAGCTCACAGGGCCAAAACATTACGCACTGTGGAGCAGAACGATGAAATTGGCGCTTCGGGGAAAGGGTAAGCTAGGGTTTGTGGATGGAATTTGTGTAAAAAGCATGTACTGAGGTGAATTGGTAGAGTAACGGGAAACATGCAATGGGGTTGTCTTGTCATGAATTGGGAGCACTGTATCGAGTGAATTGATGTCGATTATTTTATATGCCTCAAATGCAAGGAAAGTTTGGGATGACTTCCAGGAGAGGCTTAATCGATCGAAGTTAACGAGTATCTATCACCTTTAGACAACCATAGACACTTTAAGGCACGGTACTCACTCTCTCACTAGCTATTTTTTCTAAAATGAAGGACTTGTGGGATGAACTTGATGTGTTAGCACCGCTATCTTCATGTGACTGTGAAGAATCTAGACCCTCAGTTGAACATCTGAAATGTCAACGGTTGTTGCAATTCCTTATGGGATTAAATGAAAATTACAGCAATATAAGGAGTAATGTGTTGGCTAAGATACTTGTTGTGGCTATTAATGAAGCATATGCAATAGTTACTCAGGAAGAAAGTCAAATATCTTTAGGTGTTGTTGAAATACATAGGGAACCACTTACTATGCTAGCAGGAAAAGGTCAGGACTTTAGAGCTAAAATGTGAGCCCTTATTCGTGAGCACTGTGGATATAAAGGTCACCTTAAGGAGAATTGCTTCAATAACTGGTTATCCAGCCGGCTTCAAAAGTAAAAGGAAGAGTCAGCTTGAAGGAGGAAAGACTTATGTTAACAGTGTGAATGTAAATAGTGAGGAAGGGAAACCAGGAACAATGCAGGTGCAGGGAGCTGGGCAGTTCTTCATAGAAGAGCAGTACCAATAGTTAGTCAATTTTTTGTCAAAACCAACCACGACAGTTCTTCACATAAGAGGAGTACCAACACACCATGTTACATATTGTAAGGACATCCTAAGAAATATAAAGAAGGTAGATGATCAAGTGACACATAGAGTATAGATGCCTACAGGAAAAAAATCACAAATAACTCACATAGGATAGGCATCCATATTACGAAATAAGACAGTAACAAATGTCTTATATGTGCTAGATTTTACATTCAACCTACTCTCAGTATTAAAACTTACAAAGGATCTTTGTTGCTCAGTCATTATCTTTCCTAATTTATGCATGTTTCAGGATCTTTACAGTGGAAGAGTGATGGGGATTGGTAGAGAAAATAATGGATTATACTTGCTGAATGAAAATGTAACAGTAACCGCAGCATGAGTTTTCTTGAAAAAAGGTGCATAAATTGAACTTTGTCACTTAAGCCTAGGACATGCTTCACTAAAGTCAATGCAACACATTCTAGAATTGCAGAATAATATGGATATGCAGGTGCAGGAGAATTGCCAAGTGTGTCCATTGGCTAGACAATGTAGGTTAAAGTTTCCTCTCAGTAGTACTAGTTCTACTAGTAGCTTTCAGCTTATTGACTTAGATGTTTGGGGATCTCGTAAAGTGCCTATACATGATATGAAGCACAATTTTATTACCATTTTAGATCACTATAGTAGGTATACTTGGGTGTGTCTGATTCAATCAAAGTGTGAAGTATTGGTTGAAATAAAAAACTTTGTTGCAATGATACAAAATCAATTTGGTCTCACTGTGAAAGTGTTAAGATCAGACAATGGTACTGAGTTTTTAAACTCTCAATGTAATGAGTTATTAATATCTCTAGGAATTATACATCAGAGTAGCTGCTCATATACCCCTCAATAGAATGGAACTGTTGAAAGAAAACATAGGCATATCCTGAAGATGGCAAGGGCACTGAAGTTTCTAACCTCAAATGCCAATAAGATTTTGGGTGACTGTGTTAGAACAACTGCCTATTTGATAAACAAACTGCCTATAGGAGTATTGCAAGGCAAGTGTCCATATGAAATATTGCATGGTAAACCAACAAAAATAGACCACTTAAGGGTATTTGGATGTCTTTGTTTAGCAAGCAACCTTCCTAGAGGTGATAAGTTTGCACCCAGGGCAAGAAATATATTTTTATTGGTTACTCAGAGACACAGAAGCGGTATAGGTTATATGATATGGAGAGTAGAAGAGTATTTGTTAGTACATATGTATCATTAAGAGAACATGTATTTCTTTTCAAAGAAGGCATGCATGTCACAGAAGATTTCTTTCCAAGTGAGGAACCTCCAGGTATCACATATGAGCACCTACCAGAACAGATAGTTCATTCTCCTCATGTTGAAGAATAGGCTCCTAATGAGGCAATGAGAGCATCAGACATGGGAGCCACTCCAGTAGAAGTTGAGTTTGAACATCTAGCATCTGGAAAAGTTGTGACACCAATAGCAGATTTTGATGCTCTAGACACCACTAAACAGTCTGCAGCAACAGCTGAGGCACAGGTAGACACATATCAATCACCTGTGGAAGAGGCCCTTGAAGATGAATTGCATATTAGGAAGTCCAGTAGAGTTTCAAGACCCTCTACTTAGCTAAAGGACTATATTACAACATCCAGATCACAGAACAAACCACAGTGCATTTCAAATCATGTTTCCTACACTCATTTGTCAGACAACTACCAACCTATTTGGGCATGCTTTCAGCTAAATTGAACCAAAATACTTCAAAGAAACAATGTCACAAGAGATTAAGGCACTTAAAGACAATGCTATTTGGGAGGTGAGTGACTTGCCTATTTGAAAGAAGAAAAAAAAGCAATAGGATCTAAAAGAATGTTTAAGATAAATATAAAGCAAATGGGGAGATAGAGAGATACAAATCTAGACTAGTGGAAAAGGATTACAGTTAATGGGAAGGCTTCGGCTATCATGAGACATTCTCACCAGTGGCCAAAATGGTCACTGTGAGGACAATCATCAGCATTGCAGCTTCAAAAGGATGGACTATATTATGTAAATAATGCATTCTTGCAAGGATATATTTATGAAGAAGTTTATATAGACTTGCCTCAAGGTTTCCAGAAACAAGGGGAGCATAAAGTGTACAAACTACTCAAATCACTATATGGCCTCAAGGCAGTGGGATATGAAGCCGACTGAAGCTTTATTGTAGGGAGGTTACTCTCAGAGTGCTCATGATCGTCCCCTCTTCACCAAGAAGACATGCTCTTATATTGTCATCATCCTAGTGTATACAGATGATTTTCTCATCACTGGAAACAATGCGGAGCTGATAAAATAAGCCGAACAGACCCTACACAATTCCTTTAAGGTGAAAGATTTAGGAGAACTTCGATATTTCCTTGGAATTGAAGTTATGAGATAAAAGTACTACTCACATAGAGGAAGTATGCTCTGTAGTTGATCTCAAAAGATGGACTTGCAGCAGCCAAGCCAACATCCACTCCTATTGAATTAAATCAGAAATTAACTACTGTCGACTATGACAAGCATGTAGGGGTCAAAGAAGATGAATAATTAGAGGATGTTGGGAGTTATCTAAGGTTCATTGGGAAGCTACTTTACTTATCCATCACCAGACGAGATCTTAGCTTTGCAGTATAGGTACTTAGTCAATTCATGCATCATCCCAAATAGTCTCATTTGGATGCAACACTATGTGTAGTAAGATATATTAAAAGTACTCCAGACCTTGGAATTTTGTTAAACACATGTCCTATAAATAATTTGTATGCCTACTATGACTCAAACTCGACCTCTTGTCAAAATACCAGGAGGTCAGCCACATGCTACATCATTAAATTAGGTGATTTCTTGTTTTCCTGGAAATCCAAGAGGCAACAAACTATCAGTCGAAGTTCAGCAGCAGCTGAGTATTGATGAGTGGTGATTTTACCACTCATTTTAGCCTTTTCTCATTAGATTTTGTATTGTTAAATGATAATTTGAGGTCGTTGTTAGTGCATAATTGCTCAATTTTCAGGGAAATGATGCTATGAAGGTTGGTGTTGAATTGGACTGAAAGTTGGACAAAAAGCGGTGAAAATGTGCATAAAGGCTTCAGTGATTCCGCACCTGCGGATTTTTGGACGCAAGAGCGACCTCGCGCCTGCGAGGAATTGTCGCCCCTGCGAAGATGGCTCAGCCACACAAAACTCGCACCTACGGTGTTTTTACGCACCTGCGGAACCGCAGGTGCGACAAAATGTCCGCAATTGTGATGGAACTCAAACCAACTTAATTTCGCACCTGCGATGGAATTCCGCAGGTGCGACCAAATATCCGCCCCTGCGGAAAAGTGACACAACTCAGATCCCGCACCTGC
>ML283910.1:0-28768 GCA_005239495.1 Nicotiana undulata | reverse complement strand
ATTGGAATTTTAGTTTATGAATTGGACTTTTAGAATATGAATTGAACTTTTGTGGATATGAATTGAACTCCTAGGATATGAATTGAGCCTTTAAGATATGAATTTGACTTTTAGTTTATGTATTTGAATTTTAGTTTATGAATTGGAATTTTTGGTATGAATTGAGCCTTTAAGTTATGAATTGAACCTTTAGGATATGAATTGAGTCTTTTAATCGACGAGGATTGCGGGAGGATTTTGTAGAAGGGGTTGATGAATTTATTAGACATGCAATGGAATTTCCACCAAGAATAACTTTGACACAGTATCTGGCAGGGTGTGTTTTCAATTGTTGTTCTCATTAATGACAATGATGATGAGAAGACAATGACATGTGTTTCAAACAATGATGGTGTATGTAGGAATTTAACATTTCCTAAGTAGATAAAAGAAGAGGTTATATAGAAATTCTCTACTTCATTTTCCAAATTTAAACTTCTCTTCCTTGGAGAAATTCCCTGCCTATAAAGTGCATATATCGCGTTCATGCAGAGTTCAACATCCTATAAGGTACCAAGAAAAACGTTGGTACCTTACAGGATGTTGAAATCTGGATGAACGTGATATGTGCACTTTATAGGCAACAAATTTCTCCAAACTTCTCTTCCTTGGAGAAATCCCCTGCCTATAAAGTGCATATATCGCGTTCATGCAAAGTTCAACATCCTATAAGGTACAAAGAAAAATGTTGGTACCTTACATGATGTTGAAATCTGGATGAACGTGATATGTGCACTTTATAGGCAACAAATTTCTCCAAACTTCTCTTCCTTGGAGAAATCCTCTGCCTATAAAGTGCATATCTCGCGTTCATGCAGAGTTCAACATCCTATAAGGTACCAAGAAAAACGTTGGTACCTAACAGGATGTTGAAATCTGGAAGAACGTGATATGTGCACTTTATAGGCAACAAATTTCTCCAAACTTCTCTTCCTTGGAGAAATCCCCTGCCTATAAAGTGCATATATCGCGTTCATGCAAAGTTCAACATCCTATAAGGTACCAAGAAAATTGTTGGTACCTTATAGGATGTTGAAATCTGGATGAACGTGATATGTGCACTTTATAGGCAACAAATTTCTCCAAACTTCTCTTTCTTGGATGCCAATGCAGCAAGATGAGCTATTCAATGAGACTCATATTATAAAGAAGAAGAAAGAGACCGATACAGAAAGGTGGGTCGAGGGCCGAGCCTCGGCTGTACATGTAAGTTTTTTTTACTTTTCATTAAGTATTTTGATTTACTTTTATATAAAATTTGAAATACTAATTCAATGTAATTTTTCTTATAGGGTCTCTTCAAAGCTGGCGTGGAGGAATTCATACGCAGTCAGCCACCTAATGAGTCGGGCGAGGCAATCCAACTTTCAGACGAGGATGCCGCAAGAACACTTAGTTTTATATACTTAGTTTTCCTTGAGTACTTTTATATACTTTGAACTAGACAATAGAACCAGTTTTCGAATTGTCTTGTAATAAGCATTAACTTGGTTTTGTTAGTTTAATGTGTTTTCTATTGAACTTTACTTTGTTTTTGTGTTGTTGTTGTTGGTTTTGTTGTTATTGTCGTTGTTGTTGCTTGTAATAGGGAATTTGGTATGCTGGCAGGTGGTGTAGCTGCTAAAACAGGCAATTTCTGGCAAAATTATACCTAAAAAAGCGACCAACTTTGGTCTCTAATGTAAAGGGACCATCAATTAGCGACCAACCCTGTTTGGACGCATTTTGGTCGCTTTTTCACTGTTTAGCGACCAACTTTGGTCTCTAATGTAAAGGGACCATCAATTAGCGACCAACCCTGTTTGGACGCATTTTGGTCGCTTTTTCACTGTTTAGCGACCAACTTTGGTCGCTTTTTGCCGGATTTTTAGTAGTGAAAGAGAGATACTCAATATAAGTCTATAATAACAAAAGAATACTCATGACACTAGAAGAATGACTATGGAGCGACTCTAAGAGTTCAAAGAAAAAAATCATAACAATAAATAAAATCTCCGCCCACGCAAATAAGTCTGAGGCTCACCAAGAAATATCAATATGTGCGCTCTAATTAACGAAATCCTTGCCCACGTCAACTGTCGTCTCCGTAAAAAAAAATAGCGGGGAATGAGTCGCTAGCTCAGTGAGTAATAACACTTAACAATAACCGTTATTAAATTGGGGACAAGTCAGAAAACATGCTAGTATATATATTAAATAGAAAATATCATAAGAATGTTCTTTCAGTACAATAAACAATAATTAGTTATATTATGTTTTTCATGTAATATAAATCAATTGACAATTCGGTAATAAGATCAGTAAGTATTGTGTAATATCAATATTCATGTTTGGGAGGTTTCAATGAATGGATTATGTAATCGGTATAAATGTGGACTTCTTTGCAAGAAGTCAAATTTAACGGTAGTCCCTACTCGAGGAAAATCAGTAATAGTACGCTAGTTCTACCTTCCCATTAGCGAGTGCTATAACGGTAATTGATAATTACAAGGTGCACCAGGTCTAACGAATCCGTCGTTAGCTATGAGATCCTTCATTTATACTTGTCTCTGTAACCCATATATACTCGTAGAAAAATATTTTAAAATAATGTAGGGCATATCGGTTCTTATCAAATCATGAAATTTCATTTCGATAACAGTAAATTCAAGTACCGGTAAAATATAACTAGTGATAAACGGTAATCATATCAAGTAAAGTAAAACATATCCTGTGACAAACAGTATCATATCGAGTAAAAGACTTGTTCCACATGCAACTCAAAATAATCAGTAACATATTCATATTAAAATCGTGTGTATATCATAAAATTATGAAAACAAAAATTACGGTAAGATACTACTCACAGTACTTCGTGCAAAATACCAAACTCGTCACCTCGAACGATCCGTACGACTTTCTTCAATCAATCTATAACAACATCAATATCGATCACGTGTTAATTGCCTCAATTAGGCTAAATTCACCCCTAAAGGAGGAAAAATATATGTAATTACCTGGAGCTTATCGTTGAGACTCAAGAATGTAAATTTACATTTCCAGAAAGGTAGAAGTTTTGCGGAACAAAGACTGAACCAGCGCTCCTTTCTAATTCTTATCCCTTGTTAACTATAAGATTTCAATAAAATTCCTTCTTTGCTTTCTTTGCCTCTTACCTGGATGAGGCTTCTTCAAATTTTTTTCTTAAATCTCAAATCTTCTCTAACTGAAGCTTTTGTTACACTGTGTCCCTTTTACCCCAAAATCTCTTTAGCCTTTATAATTTTTTTCTTTTTTCTCCTAAGCCCTCACGTTAGTGATGTGTAAGTCCCATTTACATACTCTTTTTTGTTTTGTTTTGTTTTATTAGCTCTTTTTGCTAGATTGTTTGACGTTTCATTATTTTTGTACATCTTTTTTTGACTTAATTAATTGCTGAATGACTAATATATCCTTGGTTAAAATCACGGGATATTACATCCTCCTCACTTTATAGAAATTCGATCCCCGAATTTAACTCAAGTGCATATTTGTAGACTGAAATAAATTAGGATACTTGATTCGCATAACATATTTCACTTCCCATATATCTTCTTCAACTTTATGATTTCTCCCTAAGAAGTTCATAAACAGTATTTCTTTTGACCGTAGTCTTGTTATTTGTCTATCAACAATAACCATCGAGTCCTCTTGGTAAGACAACTTCTCATCGAGCGGTATAGTCGGTGCTTCAAGCACCTGAGAGGAGTCTGATATACATTTTTTTAGCATTGAGATATGACACACTGGTATAACAAAATACAAACAAAGGAGGAAGTGCCAAACGATAAGTCACAACTCTCATTCGGTCTAGTATATCATACGGTCATATAAACCTGGGGCTCAACTTGCCTCTTTTCCCAAACCGCATCACGCCTTTCATAAGGGAGACTCATAGGAACACCTTGTCTCCAATTGCGAACACTAAGTCTCGTCTTCTCTTATCTTCATAAAATTTTGTCTGCTTTGAGCTGTAAGCAATCTCTGTCTGATCAACTGGACCTTGTCCATAGCTTCTTGTACTAAGTCGGGTCCCAGTAAGTTAGTCTCACCAGCTTCAAACCTTCCAATAAGAGAACGACATCTTCTACCATATAATGCTTCGTATGGTTCCATTTGGATACTGAACCGTAAGCTATTGTTGTAAGAAAATTCAACTAAAGGTAGATAGGCGTCCTAACTACCTCTAAACTCAAGAATACATGCTCTCAACATATCCTCTAAGATATGTATAGTACGCTCTGACTGCTCGTCTGTTAGTGGATGAAATGCAATACTAAGATCTACTCGTGTATCCAATACTTCTTGAAAAGATTTCCAAAAGCAAGTAAATTGTGACCCTCTATCAGAGATAATGGATATTGGAACTTTATGAAGTCGGAAAATTTCGTTCATAAATATATGTGCATATCTCATTTCACCATATGTAGTCTTCACTGGAAAAAGGTGTGCTGATTTTATCCGTCGATGTACTATTACCCACACAGAATCATAACCCCTTAGAGTACGGGATAGACCAGTCACAAAATCCATGACAATTCTTTCCGATTTCCACTTTGGAAACTCAATTTGTTGTAGTAAACCTGCGGGTCACTGATGCTCTGCCTTGATCTGCTGGCAAGTCAAACAGCTAGAAACAAAGTTAGCAACATCTTTCTTTCATACCTTCCCACCAATAAAATTGCTTTAGGTCATGATTCATTTTTATGTATCCAAGATGTATAGTGTATCTAGAATTATGAGCTTCTTCAAGAATAGGTTGTCTCAACCCATATACGTTTGCTACACATAGTCTGTCACCTGTTCGAAGAACACCATTACTTTTAACAATCATATCCTTTCTTTTACCAGCTAAGGCCTCATCTCTGTATTTGCATAATCGCTCATCATCATATTGGGTGGTCTTAATGCGCTCAACTAATGAAGACTTAGACCGAGCATAAGCCAACAATGCCTCTGAATTTCCGGCACTAATTCTGATACTTATATCTTTAATTCTCTAAATATCTTTGGCCAAAAGTCTCATTGCAGGAGCTATATGTGCCAAACTTCCCATAGATTTTCTGCTCATTGCATTGGCCACCACATTAGCTTTTCTAGGATGATACAAAATAGAACAATCATAGTCATTGAGTAATTCCATCCACTAACGCTGATGAAGATTCAGATCTCTCTACTGAAAGATATACTTCAGACTTTTATGGTCAGTATAAATCTCACAAGTTTTGCCGTATAGGTAATATCTCCACATTTTTAGAGCAAATACCACTGCATCAATCTCCAAATCATGTATAGGATAGTTTTGCTCGTGCTTTTTCAATTGTCTTGAAACATAAGCTATAACGCGACCATTTTTCATGAGAACTGTAATGACCCAAGGGGTCATTTTATGAATTTAGACTCCGTTCTAGGCTTAATAGCCATAAAAAGATTAATTTTAAATATCTCGATTTGCGTGCACGATCCGAGCATAAAACCGGAAAGCTTCTATGTGAAAATATGATAAATAGTGATTACCAAAATTTAAATTTGATTATAGTTGACTTTGGTCAATATTTTGAGTAAACTGACCCGTATCTGTGTTCTGACAATCCCGGAATGTTAGCAGTAAAATATGGGACTCGGGCGTATGCCTGGAAGTGAATGCCGAGGCCCCAAGCCTTTGAAATCAATTTTTGAAAGAAATTATTTTGCTGAAATAATAATGAAATAAAGAAAAGAATTAATGCTTGAAACCATTGGTATGGGGACCGTATTTTGGTTCTGAAGCCCGGTACAGGTTTATTATAGTATTTAAAGGTTTACTGGGAAATTTGATGAAAAACGGAGTTCGTTTGTCGTGATTCGGACATTCGGTTGAAAAGTTATGAACTTTAAGTGTTCATGATGAAAATGATGAATTTTAAGTTTTTTTTTAACAAATTATACTACTAGGTTGATTGCCTAGTAGTTGTTTTATTTATAATAAAAACAAATAACAATGCGTCTATGGTGTCCTACTAGAAGTAGGACTGTAAAATATGACCTTATATCGAGCCTATTATAAAGCCCAATAAAGATCTCACAAAGTGTAATACTACTAAAAATTGTACCAACTATCCTATCTAAATAATGATAATGCCCAAAGGGGCCAAAATTCCGTTGTTGCTCTTCCCACATATTTGTACGACATAGCCATTTTGTGATAGCCCATCGTGTCTTGTGATCTTGTAAATTCCTTGGTGTAGCTTGATACTCTTTTGCTTGTATAGTCTTCAAAATATTCATGAATTGATCCATATTGCATATTGAGTACATTATCCTTGGACCATACTGGATGACCATGACACTCACAATGCAGTGTATTTTCCAGTCATAAGTACGTCCAGTTTTGGCCAGTTTCCATTGAGCATTTCTTCTTGATACTACATGGTGATCTTATTTGGAGGGTATATAGCATTTCATGCACTGATTGTTACCCCATTTTGCATTATGCAATTCCTTAGTCCTCCTCCTTGTCCTGCATGTCGAGCTCGAGCTCATTCCAGATGTGAGCCCATTCATGTGCTTTCCTAGTGCTGTTGTTAAGCTCCTTACCAGAGGTGACGCTTCACATTTCATATTGTCATGTTGGGCCAATGAATTTTAAGGTTTAATTCATAGTTTTACATTATTTTCATAATTTGATCACACGAGCAAGTCCGTATGATGCTTTTAAACTTGCGTGCATGTTTGGTTTAGAGACCCGAGGGCTCGTGTAAGTTTCAAATAGGTTTGGGTTGTGTTGCGCTCGTTCTTTCTTATGCTTCGACGTCGTTTCTTCAAGCATAAATGATATCATATTGAACAAATGAGCTCTGATTGCTGTTTTAAATGAAGTTTTAGATCCGTATCGTAATTACGGACCCGTAGAAAATAGAATCGTCGAATTTGAACATCGTATGAGGATTTTATGGTCATTTTACTAAGGTTGTCAGATTTTCAAGTTGATTACGAAATTACCATTGACGGCGTATTAACAATCTGCATTATTTGCAAATATTAAAACCTACATATCTCCTTCATTGTAAGGTCAAATTGAGTGATTCAAAAGCCTAACTTGACTATAATTTCATGAGGAATCCATTGGAGACATAAAGTCGAGTTTCGGGATCGTTTGGCACAAGAAACGAGGAAGAATGGCTGGCAGAAAAAATATATATAAAACGGACAGACTTCTTCTTCTTCACATTTTCGAAACCCACAGCCTTAGGAATAAATTTATTCACCAAATATCATCCCCAAGTCATAAGTAATCAATTCTAAACTTTACTCTTTCAATTACTCATTGTTTTTCATCAGTTTTAAATCAAAAAGTAAGAATTTTCATGGTGAAAATTGAGGGTTTGGGTAAAATTAGGGAATTTTGTAAAAATCGAATCTTTACCTAGAATTGAGGTCGGATTTCAAAACTACATGTATATTTGGTGTCACGACCCAAATTTCGCTCAAGTCGTTATGGCGCCCAACACCAGGGTCAGGCAAGCCAACACTTATCTACTAGTGGGGGTTACTTACATGTTTAAGTGATTAAAATCTTTTTCGGGTTCTTAAAGTAGGAAATTCATTCAAACAACTTTTAGGTGAAAACACGTGAGAGTATGTAACTCAAAAGGTAGTGCCAGCACATAGAGCTTTTCAAAAATATCGGACAAAAACCGCTAAAGGTGCCAGAACCTAGTGTCACAAGTCAACATGCGACTGAGAGAATAACAAAATACTACTAGTAAATACAATACTCTCTGAAGGGTAATAGACAATAACATCTAGAATGTGAGCACGGGACTCCACAGCGTTGCCGAGATCGCCAAGGAAAGCAGCTCACCGTGTAATCAGCTAAATGGGAAAACTCTCAATGATGACCATCAGAATAGTGACCAGATGCAGCCGCCTCAAAACCTGTACAATTAAGTACAGAAGAGTAGCATGAGTACATATATTTAAATATATACCCAGTGAGTGTCCCGTCTAAACTCGAAGAAGTAGTGACGAGAAGTAGACGTATTACTCACTAGGTCAACAGTAATAATATGTTGCAACAATATTAAACAAGAACAATAAATATGGAAAGCAGGTAGACGTAGAACAGTCAAGTATGCAAGTAAAATCCCCCTTTCAATACCCGACAACAATAGCAAATAAAATTCTCAAGTTTCTATCTAGGCTAAACAATTTGAATAAGGATAACTTATGATTAAAGCTCTCAGACAAATAAATAGCATGTAATATGCCGAAGCGTATGGCCGAAGCATCGTAATATATTAAATGTGCACTGCCGAGGGTCGACGGCCCGAACCATAGATGCATCTATTACTCCGCTCATGAATCGATCATGTGAAGCGGTTAACATAATATAAGGCTGCCCTGTTCATGAATCATACCTGTGACTCGGGTGCTCGTAACATACACATAATAATCAGGAGAAACCTTAAGAGAAATTCCGAGTACAAAATTGAAACATAGGATTTACATTTAGTTTACAGGATACATGCTAACATTTCCACACCAACTTCCGGGATATCAACCAAACCGAATGTATATGCAAAGATACATGCAAGAAACGTATAATCATGCTTGTGAGTCCTAATCTACCTGACATGGTATAATAGTTGCTACGTACGGACTCTCGTCACTTGGTGCGTACGTAGCCCTCGCTGTAACGAACCGGTATGTCGTTACATAGAACCTGCATTATAATTGTTGCTATTGACTTGTTATATAATGATTATACTATCTTTGATGTATTAGAGTTGGTAGGCTTGAATACAAATGGTTGTAGCGAGAGTTCCGTCATTTAGCCTTTAAAAATAGCCTTAAAATGGGAAAAGGTCAACTGAGAATTGACTTATTAGTAAATGACCTCGGAATGCAGATTCTATGGCTCGGATTTCTTCGTTAGGTGATTTGGTACTTAGGAGTGTGTTCAGAATAATTTTGTGATGTCCGGTGTAGAATTAGGCTTGAATTGGCGAAAGTTAGTTTTGGGCGATTCCGGCCGACAGTGGAAAATAGGCTATCATGGTCGGAATGGAATTCTGATAGTTGGAACAGGTTCATAATGTCATTTTGGATATTTCTACAAAATTTCAGGTCAATCGGAGTTGTTTTGGATGGTTTCGGCATCGTTGGTGGATTTTAGAAATTTCAAAGTTCTTAGGCTTGAATTCGATGTAGATCTTGTGTTTTGGGTGTTCCGAAGGTTCGACTAAATTTGATTTATTTAATGGGAATTTTTATAATGTTTGTGTGGGGTCCCAAGGAGCTCGGGTGAGTTTTGGATAGGTTTGGGCTGCGTTGTACTCGTTTTCCTTATGCTTCGGCGTCGTTTCACGCAAGCATAAATGATATTATAGAGAACTAATGAGCTCCGATTACTATTTTAAATAAAGTATTAGATCCATATCGTAATTATGTATCCGTAGCAAAAAGAATCGTCGAATTTGGACATCGTATGAGGATTTTATGGTCATTTTACCAAGGTTGCCCCATTTTTCAGGTTATTGACGAAATTGCACTTGACGGCGTATTAAAAACCTGCACTATTTACAAATCTTAAAACCTATATATCTCCTTCATTATAAGGTCAAATAGAGTGATTCAAAAGCCTAAATTGATTAGAATTTCACAAAGAATCCATTGGGAGCAGTAAAACGCGTGAACAGTATATATATAACGAGCAGACCGAGTTTTCTTCCAAGTTTTGTACGGGAAGAAGCTTTTGAGGCGATGTTTAAGAGAGGAAATCATTGTTCTTCATTGAGGTAAGGATTTTGTAGCATAAAACTCGATTTTATGTTATTAAGGATCAAAATATCAATGTTTAATTCATGAAAATCAGTAGAACAATTGGGTTTTAGGACTTGAGATTATGAGACCTTTAGGGGTCGATTTGAGGTGGTAAAACAGACTCCAATTTTAGCGTTCTTTATATGTACGGACTCATGAGAGGATGAAGAACACTTTTGTATAAAAATTTCTGAGTTTCAGGATGCGGATCCGGGGTCAGTTTTGACCAAATTCGGGTTTTTGAGTTAAATTTGATATCTTTTGATTGGAATTCGTTCCTTAAGCATACATTATTGATAAAAATCTGAACTTGATATATTTTGAGCCTTCGGAAGTTGATTTGAGAGGCAAGCGTATTGCGGAATAGGTCCGGGCTAGTTTTGAGGTAAGTAATATCTTTAAATCCGGTCCTGAGGGTATTAAACCCCAGACTATGCACCCTTTCACGGGATTTGAAATAAAAAAGGTGGAAACTTTGGAAACATCTTTCCTATTTAGGAAACTATTGAGTTGCTAAACCGACTTTTAAGCATATGCTTAATTAGTACTATTTTATTATGATATGATTTCGGTTGTTCCATGTTTGGGGCCTAGTGCCGATATGTTTACCCCTTGGGAGACTGCTTTACTGTGTTTCCTCACTTGATATGTTGTGATTTACACTCAGTCTTTTCCAAATAAATTGTTTTGACACTCGGAGTATTTTGATACTATTTATGGAAAAATGAACAATGTTTTGGGTCGAGAACCCGATTTGTTTATGGCCTAAGGGCTAACTGAGAGTGTCTGACTGAGTGATGTGAGGAGGCTTCCAGGACTTATGAGTGACGTGAGGAGGCTTCCAGGCCTTATGAGAGATGCGGGGAGGCTTCCAGGCCTTATGAGAGAGGTAAGGAGGCTTCCAGGCCTTACGAGAGATGTGAGGAGTCTTCCAGGCTTTATGAGAGAGGCGAGGAGGCTTCCAGGCCTTATGAGAGATGTGAGAAGTCTTCCAGGCCTTATGAGAGAGGTGGAGAGGCTTCCAGGCCTTATGAGAGATGTGAGGAGGCTTCCAGGCCTTATGAGAGAGGTGAGAAGACTTCCATGCCTTATGTTATTATTGCGCTTGGGCTGTAAGAGCCCCTCCGGAGTCTGTACACCCCCCCAGTGAGCGCCGGTACCGATTGAGTGATGATGATTGCCCGCGGGGCTGATACAGAGTGATGAATTATACTGAGTGATTGAGGGAATGCGTGAGGGCATCTGTTCCGAGAAATGATTTTTGCCCGAGGGGCAGTTTTATGAAGATTTTACTGAGTTTTTGAACCATGATTTACTTCGTTTTCAAACTGAGTTTTACTGAGGATTTCACTGAGATATATTGATATTTACTTGTTCTCAAAGGTTTTCTGGAAACTGATTTCGAACTTATGAAATTGCTGAATACTACTTGGTGACTTGATGTTTTTACTAGTTGTTGTGAAATGGTGTATCTATTTGTGTGCTTTATATTTCTCAGACTGTGATTTCTTTTCATTACTACTAAGTTGGCGTATTCATAAAGACTCCCTGTGCCTCTGTGCACAGATTCAGGTAATGGTCTGGAGCAGTAGCAGTTGTTGCTTGTTCGTTAGCGGATTTCACGGGATTTCGAGGTAGCTGTCCAGCGTCCACAGCTTCTCCACTTCCCTTCCTTATTATGTTTTTAGCTCTTGATTCAGAGACTTATATTATAGTTAGTAGAGTTAGATTTATATATCCTTAGATGCTCATGACTATTGACTCCAGTTCTTGGGAGGTATGTTAGACTATTATTGGGACATTAAGACTTAATTATATTATTTGATGCTATGGTTGCTTGCTTATTATTAAATTGTGAACTTTTATAATTGAACCAATGCGTAGTAATGTGACGGTCGGCTAGCCTAGTTCCACGATAGGCGCCATCACGGCCGGTTAGGATTTGGGGTCGTGACACCCGCAAATAAGATCATTCAATCAATCACAATCACCTATGCGAACGTGACGGAGGGAGGGCGAACGCGAAGACCAGGAGGCCCAACCTATCGCGAACGCGTAGAGAATCCGTAGCCCCTGCCCAATTCCTTCTTCGCGAACGCGGCCACCCTTACTTGGTGCGTACGTAGCCCCCGCAAATAAGATCATTCAATCAATCACAATCACCTATGGGGACAATTCCCTCTTACAAGGTTGGAAAGGAGACTCACCTCGCGTAGAGCCTACTCCTCGGGTCAAGAAAGTGCCCGACACTCCAAACTCGTCGCCCAAGGACTCGAAACTAGCCAAATATTATTTAAATGCATCAATATACGCTCAAAAGTATGGAATTCTACTACTAATTAAGCTAATTCATCATTCTTGAAGAAATTCCAAAATACACCCACGGGCCCACATGCTCGGATTCCGGAAATTTTCGAAGAAATCATTCACCCATAGCCTAAGGATCATTAATATATAATCTTTGTATGATTTCATGGTAGAAAAGTAGTGAAATTCCTAAAATCCATCAACCCTAGGTCTTGGCTCTAACCCATGATTTCCCCTTAATTAGGGTGTTAATCCACCTAAACGTTCATGTATTTAACTTAAATTGCAATAGAAGTTACTTATCTCTCAGTTGCTTGGTGAAAATCCCTCTTGAAGAGCTCCCAAAATCGACCCTAGTGAAGAAAAATGGAGAAAATGAGCCTAAGTCCCGTTTTTAAGAAAATACACTGCCTAGGTATTACTCTAAGCGAACGCACCATGGGCACTGCTTTCGCGAAGGCTTAATTGACCAGGCCCACATTGGGCTTCTACGCGAACGCGAGGGAGGGGCCGCGAACGCGGAGGCTAGCTGGGCTAGACCTTCGTGAACGCGGTTGGACGGGTGCGTATGCGAAGGCATACGGAAACTGGACCGGCCCAATAGGCTGGACCCTATGCGAACGCGACGTAGGGAGGGCGAATGCGAAGGCCAGGAGGCCCAGCCTATCACAAACGCGGCCACCCTCCCGCGAACGCGAAGAAGGAAACCAGATACAGAAAATTTTGGTGTTTTGAATTTAGCTCCGGGAGGTTCGAAACTCACCCGAGCCCCCCGAGACCCCTTTCAAAAGCACTGACAAGTCTGTACACGTGATACGGACTCGCTCGAATTTCCGGAACGTGAAAAACAACAACGGAACTAGGATTCAACCCCAAAACCAAATTGAATCAAACTTTGAACTTAGAGTTTTAGAATTCGGTTTCAAGGCACCGAACCGACCTACACTACCCGGAATGATACCAAACTTTACAACAACACATAATAATAATATTTAACTTGTTCCGGGCTCCGGAACCATGATACGGGCCAGGTAACCTCAATTTTGCATTAATTATCCTTTTCAAAAACCTTTACATTTTTCAGAAAATAATTTTCATTAAAAATTCATTTCTCGGTCTTGGGACCTCGGAATTTGATTGCGGGCATACACCCAAGTCCCATATTTTCCTATGGACCCTACGGGACCGTCAAATCACGAGTCCGGGTCTGTTTACCAAAAATGTTGACCAAAGTCAAATTTAATCAATTAATTATTAGAATTCCAGTTTTTCATCAAGTTTTTTTTACATAGAAGCTTCCCGGCTACATGCCCGGGCTGCGTACGCATATTGAGGTGGAATTAACGGAGGCTTTCGGAGCGTTAGAACGCAGATTTAGTAGGTTAACCCGAGATGAATGTTTGGTTCATCACAATCTCCACCTCTTAAACAAATTTTCGTCCTCGAACGGATATAGAAGTGTACCTGGAGTGTTGAATAAATGTGGATATCTACTACGCATGTCCACCTCGAACTCCCAAGTCGCCTCCTCGGCTGGCTGGCCCCGCCATTGGACCTTAACAGCAGAAACTCTCTTAGATCTCAATTGGCGATCGTGTTTGTCAATAATAGCAACTGGCTCCTCTTCGTAGCCCAATCTCTCATCCAGCTGAATAGTGCTGAAATCTACCACGTGCGAGAAGTCGGGGTGATACCTCCGGAGCAAGGACACATGGAAGACCGGATGAAATCCAGATAAGTGGGGAGGCAAGGCAAGCTCATAAGCAACCTCCCCCACTTTCCGCAACACCTCAAAAGGAGCAATAAACCTCGGGCTCAGCTTGACCTTCTTCCTGAACCTCATAATGCCTTTCATCGGCGACACCTTCAGCAGGACCTTGTCTCCCTCCATAAATGATACATCACGTGCCTTCTGATCCGCATAGCTTTTGTCGGGACTGTGTTGTACGGATCCTCTCTTGAATCAACTTTACCTTTTCTAAGGCATCTCTCACCAAGTTCGTGCCATACAACTTAGCCTCGCCAGGCTCAAACCATCCGACAGGAGAACGACATCGCTGACCATATAAAGCCTCGAATGGAGCCATATCATGCTGGCCTGGTAACTGTTATTATAAGCAAACTCGGCCAACGACAAGAACTGATCCCACTGACCTCTTAAGTCAATCACACATGCTCTAAGCATGTCCTCCAATATCTGAACAGTGCGCTCCGAGTGACCGTCTGTCTGAGGGTGAAAAGTTGTGCTGAGATCTATCCGAGTGCCCATCTCTCGGTGCAGTGCTCTCAAGAAGTGCGAGGTGAACTGGGGACCTCGATCTGATATAATGGACACCGGCACACCATGCAACCGGACTATCTCCCGAATATAGATCTGGGCTAACCTCTCGGATTAATAAGTAGTAGCCACAGGAATGAAATGCGCCGATTTGGTCAATCTATCCACAATGACCCAAACGGCATCAACCTTCCGTAAAGTCTGAGGTAACCCAACTACGAAATCCATGGTGATGCGCTCCCACTTCCACTCAGGAATGGGCATCTGCTGTAGTAATCCCCCTGGTCTCTGGTGCTCATACTTCACCTTCTAGCAATTAAGTTACCTAGCCACAGACTCCACGATGTCTCTTTTCATTTGTCTCCACCAGTAATGCTGCCTCAAGTCACGATACATCTTCATAGCGCCGGGGTGGACAAAATACCGTGAACTGTGTGCCTCCTCAAGAATTCTCTGCCTCAGGACATCAACATTGGGAACACACAACCGACCTTGGAGTCCTAGAACACCATCCTCCCCAATAGTAACCTCATTGGCACCGCCCTGAACCACTGCATCTCAGAGCTGAACCAAGAGTGGATCATCATACTGTCGAGCCCTAATCTCCCCCAATAATAAAGATTGGGCAACTACATGTGCTAGAACTCGACTAGGCTCTGAAAGATCCAATCTCACAAAACGATTAGCCAAGGACTGGATGTCCAAGGCTAGAGGCCTCTCCTCACCTTCAATGTAAGCGAAACTACTCATACTCTCCGCCTTCCTACTCAAAGAATCTGCCACCACGTTCGCCTTGCCCGGATGATAAAGGATTGTAATGTCATAGTCCTTCAACAACTCAAGCCACCTGCGCTGCCTCAAATTAAGATCCCTCTGCTTAAACAAGTACTGCAAACTCCGGTGGTCTGTATAAAACTCACAAGACACCCCATAAAAGTAATGCCTCCAAATCATAAGAGCATGAACAATTGTCGCCAACTCTAGATCATGCACTGGATAATTCTTCTCATGAACCTTCAGCTGGCGCAAAGCATAGGCAATAACTCTCCCTTCCTGCATCAACACACACCCCAAACCGATGCGTGAGGCATCACAATATACCGTATACATCCCAGAACCTAAAGGTAATGCCAAAATCGGTGCTGAAATCAAAGCCGTATTGAGCTTCTGAAAGCTCGGCTCACACTCGTCATACCACTGAAATGGGGCATTCTTCTGAGTCAATCTAGTCAGTGGGGCTGCAATGGATGAAAAGCCCTCTACAAACCGCCGATAGTAGCCTTCTAAACCCAAGAAACTCCTGATCTCAGTAGCCGAAGTAGGGGCGTGGCCAACTCCGAACCGCCTCAATCTTCTTAGGATCATCCTTAATACCCTCTCCAGATACAACATGTCCCAAGAATGCCACGGAATCCAACCAAAACTCACACTTGCAGAACTTAGCATATAGCTTTTATTCCCGCAAAGTCTGGAGCACAACTCTCAAATGTTGCTTGTGCCCTCCCAGGCTATGTGAATAAATCAGAATGTCATCAATTAAGACGATGACAAAGGAATCAATGTACGGCCTGATTACCCTGTTCATCAAGTCCATAAATGTTGCTGGGGCATTAGTCAAGCCAAAGGACATCACCAAGAACTCATAGTGGCCATATCTCGTACGAAAAGCTTTCTTCGGGACATCAGAAGCCCGAATCTTCAACTGGTGGTACCCCGATCTAATCAATCTTAGAAAACACTCCGGCACCCTGCAACTGGTCAAATAAATCATCAATGCGCGACAGTGGATACTTGTTCTTGATGGTGACCTTGTTCAACTGGCGGTAATTAATGCACATCTGCATAGACCCATCTTTCTTCTTCACGAACAGAACCGGAGCACCCCACGGCGATACACTCGGGCTGATAAACCCCTTAGTCAACAACTCCTTAAGCTGCTCCTTCAATTCCTTAGGAGCCATACGATACGGGGGAGTGGAAATAGGCTGAGTATTTGGAGCCAAGTCAATGCAAAAATCAATATCACGATCCGGAGGCATGCCTGGAAGATCTGAAGGGAATACGTCTGCAAACTCTCGAACCACGGGCACTGAATCAATAGTTAGAGACTCGGTGGTGGTGTCCCGCACATAATCAAGGTACGCCAAACAACCCTTCTCGACCATATGTCGAGCCTTCAGGAAGGAAATAACTCTGTTGGCTGCGCTGACTGAGGAACCTCACCACTCCAGTCTGTGCACATTGAGCATGGCCAAAGTAACCGTCTTGGCGTGGAAATCCAAGATGGCATGATGAGGAGATAGCTAATCCATCCCCAGGATAATCTCAAAGTCAACCATATCGAGCAATAGAAGGTCCGCTCCAGTCTCGTGCCCACAAAATGAGATCACACAAGACCGGTAGAGTCGGTCTACCACTACAGAATCACCCACGGGGTGGATACATATATAGGAGAAGCCAAAGACTCACGAGGAACACCCAGAAAGCAAGCAAATAAGGCTGACACATATGAGTAGGTAGATCCTGGATCAAATAGTACTGATGCCTCTCTACCGCATACTGAAATAATACTTGTGATCACGGCATCTGAGGCCACTGCATCTGCTCGGGCCGGTATAGCATAAAATCTGGTTGGAGTACCTGAAGAATGACCCCTACTGGACTGAATAGGAGCTGGCTGAGCTCCCCCTGCCCAGCCTCCACCTTTGGGACGACCTCTGACAACCTGCCCTCCACCTCTAGGTGGACGGGGTGCCTGGGCTGAGTACGTGGGCTGATAACTCTGTTGGACAGCCTTACCCCAAAGTCTGGGGCAAGCCCTCCTCATATGGCCTGAATCCCCACCCTCGAAGCATCTCACTGGAGGCATACTCTGCTGGCCTGAAGAAGGAGGACCCTGGATAGCTGGGGAACGGTGAGAAGCCTCTGGCATAACACCTAAATAAGGGCTAGGAGGACCCTGATGACCTCAATACCCGCCCGAAGAACCCTGAATGGATGAAGGGCGGTAAGAACTCTCCGGCATGCCCCTAAAGTATGGTCTCGCTGGAGCACCACGAGGAGGTGGTGGTGGAGCTGAATATGGAGGCTTGTTGGGCTGGCCTCTGCCAAACTGACCTCTACCCCTAGCTGGGATACCTCTGAAATATCCAGAAATCTAGCTCTCTTGTCCTGCTGACTCTATTCCCTGCTCCTAGACTGGTAACCCTCAATCCGGCGAGCTATCTCAACCACTAACTGATAAGGAGTACCCATATTCACCTCTCGGGCCATGTTGTCCCTAATACCAGAATGTAACCCTGCTACGAACCTCCGCACCCTCTCCGCATCAGTAGGAAGAATCATGAGGGCATGGCGGGACAACTCTGAAAATCTTGCCTCGTAGTCAGTCACAGACATCTGGCCCTGGTCCAGCTGCTCAAACTGATAATGCATCTCTTCCCTCTCAGAGGGTGGAATATACCTGTCCAAGAATAGCTGAGTGAACTGCTCCCAAGTGATAAGAGGTGAACCTGCTGGCCTACCAAGGATGTAAGACTGCCACCATCTCCGTGCTCTACCCTCAAGCTGGAAAGTAGTGAAATCAACTCCATGGGACTTTAGAATCCTCATGTTGTGCATTCTGTCCCTGCACCTGCCAATGAAGTCCTGAGCATACTCACCCCTCTCACCTCCAAAGGTTGGAGGGTGCAATCGGGTCCATCTGTCAAGTAGCTTCTGCGGATCGCCGTCCATAGTTGGTCTAAGCTTAGGGTCTGCTGGCTGTGCCCCACCCACCGGTAAAGTGTCTGGAGTCTGATATACCGTCGTTGCATGACCTGCGGCCTGAGCAGTCGGGGTCTGAACTCCCCCTCCTGCCTGAGAAGTGGAAGGATCCGGTGGAAACAACCCAGCCTGAGTCATAGTATCCATGAACCGCATCATACGGCCCATGAACTCCTGAAAGCCTGAGGCGGTCATAAAATTTGCTGGGGGCACCTCGTCTTGCTACTCAATGACTATATCCTCTGGGGGTGCTAGTGGAGCGACTCTAGGATGCCCTCGTCCCCCACGATGGGTCGGTACCCTCCCCCAACCTCTGCCTCGAACGGCGGGGGTAGAGGCACCTCCCGGGGTAGGGATATCATCTGCACGAGTCCTCACCATCTGTGAGAGAATAGAAGAGTGAGACTTAGTAACCATCGACTGCACGATAGAATAGAAATAAGGAGAGGTTTCTTAAAACCCTATAGCCTCTCGAAGATAAATACAGACGTTTCCGTATCGATCCGCAAGGCTCTACTAGGTTTGCCTGTGACTTGTGAGACCTATGTGAACCTAGAGCTCTGATACCATGTTGTCACGACCCAAATTCCGCTCAGGTCGTGATGGCACCCAACACCGGGGTCAGGCAAGCCAACACCTATCTACTAGTGGGGGTTACTTACATGTTTAAGTGATTAAAATCATTTTCGGGTTCTTAAAGTAGGAAATTCATTCAAAAAGCTTTTAGGTGAAAACACGTGAGAGTATGTAACTCAAAAGGTAGTGCCAGCACATAGAGCTTTTCAAAAATATCGGACAAAAACCGCTAAAGGTTCCAGAACCTAGTGTCACAAGTCAACATGCAACTGAGAGAATAACAAAATACTACTAGAAAATACAATAATGTCTGAAGGGTAATAGACAATAACATCTAGAATGTGAGCAGGGGACTGTAGAGCGTTGCCGAGGTCGCCAAGGAAAGCAGCTCACCGTGTAATCAACTAAATGGGAAAACTCTCAACGATGACCACCGAAATAGTGACCGGATGCAGCCACCTCAGAACCTGTACAATTAAGTACAGAAGAGTAGCATGAGTGCATATATTTAAATATGTACCTAGTGAGTATCCCGTCTAAACTCGAAGAAGTAGTGACAAGAAGTAGACGTATTACTCACTAGGTCAACGGTAATAATATGTTGCAACAATATTAAACAGGAAAAATAAATATGGAAAGCAGGTAGACGTAGAACAGTCAAGTATGAAAGTAAAATCCCCCGTTCAATACCCGTCAACAATAGCAAATAAAATTCTCAAGTTTCCTTCCAGGCTAAACAATTTGAATAAGGATAACTTACGATAAAAGCTCTCAGACAAATAAATAGCATGTAATATGCTGAAGCGTACGACCGAAGCGTTGCAATATATTAAATATACACTGCCAAGGGTCGACGGTCCGAACCATAGATGCATTTATTACTCCGCTCACGAATCGATCATGTGACGCGGTTAACATAATATAAGGCTACCCCGCTCACGAATCATACCTGTGACACGCGTGCTCGTAAAATACACATAATTATTAGGAGAAACCTTAAGAAAAATTCCAGGTACAAAATTGAAACATAGGATTTACATTTAGTTTACAGGATACTTGCTAAAATTTCCACGCCAACTTCAGGGATATCAACCAAACCGAATGTACATGAAAAGATACAGGCAAGACACGTATAAGCATGCTTGTGAGTCCAAAAGCTATCCGGCATGGCATAATAGTTGCTATGCACGGACTCTCGTCACTTGGTACGTACGTAGCCCCCGCAAATAAGATCATTCAATCAATCACAATCACCTATGGGGACAATTCCTTCTTACAAGGTTGGAAAGGAGACTCACCTCGTGTAGAGCCTACTCCTCGGGTCAAGAAAGTGCCCGACACTCCAAGCTCATCGCCCAAGGACTCGAAACTAGCCAAATATTATTTAAATGCATCAATATACGCTCAAAGGTATGGAATTCTATTACTAATTAGGCTAATTCATCATTCTTCAAGAAATCCCAAAATACACCCCCGGGCCCACATGCTCGGATTCCGAAAATTTTCGAAGAAATCATTCACCCATAGCCTAAGGATCATTAAAATATAATCTTTGTATGATTTCATGGTAGAAAAGTAGTGAAATTCCTAAAATCCATCAACCCTAGGTCTTGGCTCTAACCCATGATATTCCCTTAATTAGGGTGTTAATCCACATAAAAGTTCATGTATTTAACTTAAATTGCAATAAATGTTACTTACCTCTCAGTTTCTAGGTGAAAATCCCTCTTGAAGAGCTCCCAAAATCGACCCAAGTGAAGAAAAATGGAGAAATGAGCCTAAGTCCCGTTTTAAGAAAATACACTGCCTAGGTATTACTCTATGCGAACGCACCTTGGGCAGTGCATTCGCGAAGGCTTAATTGACCAGGCCCACATGGGCTTCTACGCGAACGCGAGGGAGGGGCCGCGAACGTGGAGGCTAGCTGGGCTAGACCTTCGCAAATGCGACTGGACGGGTGCGAACGCGAAGGTAGACGGCAACTGGACCGGCCCAATAGGCTGGACCCTATGCGAACGCAACGTAGGGAGGGCGAACACGAAGGCCGGGAGGCCCAACCCATCACAAACGCGTAGAGAATCTGTAGCCCCTGCCCAATTCCTTCTTCGCGAATGTGGCCACCCTCCCGCAAACGCGAAGAAGAAAACCAGATACAGAAAATTCTGGTGTTTTGAATTTAGCTCCGGGAGATCCGAAACTCACCCGAGCCCCCCGGGACCCCGTCCAAAAGCACTGACAAGTCTGTATACGTGATACGGACTCGCTCGAATTCGGGGAACGTGAAAAACAACAACGGAACTACGGATTCAACCCCAAAACCAAATTGAATCAAACTTTGAACTTAGAGTTTTAGAATTCGGTTTCAAGGCACCGAACCGACCTACACTACCCGGAATGATACCAAATTTTACAAGCAACACATAATAATCATATTTAACTTGTTTCGTGCTCCGGAACCATGATACGGGCCCGGTAACCCCGGTTTTGCATTAATTATCCTTTTCAAAAACCTTTATATTTTTCAGAAAATAATTTTCTTTAAAAATTCATTTCTCGGTCTTGGGACCTCGGAATTTGATTCTAGGCATACGCCCAAGTCTCATATTTTCCTACGGACCCTCCGGGACCGTCAAATTACGGGTCTGGGTCCGGGTTTGTTTACCAAAAATATTGACCAAAGTCAAATTTAATCAATTAATTATTAGAATTCTATTTTTTTCATCAAGTTTTTACATAGAAGCTTCCCGGCTACACGCCCGGGCTGCGCACGCATATCGAGGTGGAATTAACAGAGGGTTTCGGAGCCTCGGAACGCAGATTTAGCTAGGTTAACCCAGGATAACCGTTTGGGTCATCACATTTGGGTTCGTGGGTTAATGGGTAAACGTAATTTGGTCCGAACCCCGGGTTCAGACCAAGCGGGCCTGAGGTCGAGTTTTCACTTTTTTTGAAAAAACTTAGGAGAAATCATATTTTTCAATAAAGTTAGTTTCTTTAGCCCTAATTAATGATATTTAGTTAATTATGAATAGATTTGCGTGTGTTGGAGGTGAATTCAAAAGGAAAAGTCGTAATTGAGTAGTGAGTGGCCTATGAAATTGAGGTAAGTGTTTGGTCTTACTTTGAGTTGAGGGAATAAGAATCCCCACTTGTTTGCTATGTGAAATGCATGGGCGTGGTGTATAGGTGAAGTAACGCGTATCTATGCACCACCCAATTTGCCTGATAAACATGATCCCCTTTACCGTTCCTAACTTAATTGATGTTTGTCTTAATTTCTCTATGTTCACTATAGTTTCTATGACTAGTTGGCCTAGTTATTTTGTTGTTGAATATTATTGTGGTTATTTTGGAAGAGTACGGGGTATTTAATTGGTCCCCTTGTGATATAGAGAGGTTGAGTAGTTTGACACTATTTTTGGAAATATATATATAAGGTTTTTGAAAGTGTAATTATATGTGAAACTGGTGGTATCGGGCCCGTATTATGGTTCCGGAGCCCAGTACAGGTTCGATATAATATATATGTATTGTTTGTAAAGTTTGGTAAGAAACAGAATTCATTTGACGTGATTCGGATCATAAATGCAATTTTGGAAATTTTAGAAGTTTTGAGGTTGTGTGCATATTTGGTTTGGGGCCCTGAGGGCTCGGGTGTGTTTCGGATAGGCGTCAGGGTGTTTTTGAACTTAAAATTTCTGGTGTTCTGGTCAGCTGCCGGTGTTTGAGATTTTGTGGTATGCGAACGCATAGTTTTGACCGCGAACGCATAACACAGGGCGTGGGGAGGGGGTCATTGACTCTATGTGAACGCTCTCAATGGAGTGCGAACGCAGAGAGTAGTGAGGGGGTTGGGGACAGGGTAGTTTAGGACCCTATGCGAACACACTCATGTAGGTGCGAACGCACAGAGTAGAGAGGGGTCTAGGTGACATGGTAAAATTAGGCTATGCGAACGCACCCTATATGTCACGAACGCGGAGTGCAATTTCTGTCAACCTATGTGAACGCATTAGTCAGACCGCGAACGTATAGGGTATTTTTGCCCAGTTATTATTTTTTCTCAAAAACAAAATACTTACGGGATTTTATCCATTTTCATAACTTCACCATAGATTCATAGGTATGTAATCCTAAGAGCATTTCCTTTCATTTTTATCAACACATTAGATTTCTTGGCCTAAAATATGAGATTAAGGGTAGAAAATTAGGGATTTGGGTAGAGTTAGGCGCCATCACGGTCCCCATGGTGGGAAATTCGATAATGTTGGCTTGCCTAGCGATTCAATATTAGGCGCCATCACGGTCCCGACGGTGAGAATTCGGGTCGTGACACTTATAAATTGATTTACAATTATAGTCTTTTCTTACAAATCTTTATTTAAGCACCTTTTACTTAGGTTTGGCTTCTCTACATTGATGAGGGTTTAGCTTCCACACACACTTCTGCAAAGTATGGCTCCAAACTATAACTATATCAATAAAATATCAATGTCCAAAACAAGTTGGAATTTGAAGGTCCGTGTGGTTAAATTGTGGCACGTTCCAGACCGCGAGAAACCAGAAAATTCTAATTCAATTGAACTAATTATTCAAGATGAAAAGGTGCATACTCTTTTACATGTTGTTATTTTTTTCGAGTTGTGATGTAGTTTCTTCAACTTATGCGCCTTGCTAAGTTAAATTTCCTTTCACATTTTTTGTTTTAAGGGAGATTGAATTCATGCAACTATTGGAAGATCTGTTATGCGTATTTTGAAAACAAAAATACATGAAATAGGATTGTATGTTATGAAAAACTTTGTGGTTGGACCAAACAATCTGAAAATTAAGACCAACAAACATAAATTGAAACTGACATTTTCTCATAGGACGAGTGTGTATGAAATTAGTGATCCATAGTTTAGTTTGAATATCTTCAACTTTAAGCCTTTTCAACATCTCACAAATCAAGTTGAGGTTGATGAAAATGAACAATTCAGTAATTGTTTTACCTTTCGCTATTTTTTGTTGAATGTTTTATTACCTTATTCATAACTATTATTTAAATGTGGCATATGTCATAGGAGAAGTTATTGGTCAAGGTAACATAGAATCGTATAATCAAGGTGGTACAACAAGTACCTTTATGAACTTGGAGCTCGAGGTTCATGAGTATGCTTGCAACCATGAATTGAATTAGTCATAAAATCAATCACTATTATTTTTTCATTATTAATTTGTGTATTTTACATATAGGTGGAACAATATTTCAGCAACATTTTGGAGAGATTTTCTAGATGAAATTTTTTCCCACTTGGATGGATCAACTAATCAACCTGTCATAGTGGTTATGCAGCTCATAAAAGCTCACAAATTTCAAGGTACTCAGATCGTAATATTTAGATTTGAATTCTATTTGTGTGTGTTATTAAATTAAAGTTAATTTTATATGTTGACAAATATTCTGTGCGTAATACTTGGCATTCATCGAAGCTTTGGATTAATCCTGATCTTCCACAGGTTGCTGAATTTATATCCATGTTTCTTTATATGTAGTATTAAATTTATATATGTGCTACATAATATTTTTTTAGCATATTTAGAACTAATACAAATATGGATTAATGGAGATTAGGAAGTGGGCGTGAAGTGAGAGGATTAGACAAGTAACTTCTCAACGTAGCTATTTTGTATCTGAAGAATTGGGTGCTGGAATTGTGGAAATGCCATACAATAATAGAGAGAGCCTTAGCAGGAAATCAATTTTTGCATATGTATTGCCCCATACATTTTGATTCTGAATAAGCTAATATTTGCCATAATTCATGTTTCTTCATCATTGCCTCAATACAGAGGACAACTTTTGGAAAATGCACTGCAATTTGTTATGAGGATTTGCTACAAAAAGTTTCCAGTAAGCACATACTTCATATCAAGCAAATTGTATAGTCATTATTTTTCATGGAACATTCATATCAAACAAATGTATAGTATCATTATCTTTTATGGAACATTTATTAGGACATGGAATGAAGGTTTTACTGGAGTCTTAAAATGATGGAACATATTAAACTTTACAGTGTAGATCGTTCTTTTTAGTTATCCGCGCATCGCGCGGGCGCTAATACTAGTTACCTTTAATAAAAGTTTTTGCATTCACACAAATGAATAGTCGTGTAAGACCACAAGTTTCAATAGTCTTATAACTATACAATGTCATCTTGGCATGCATGTTTAAGACCATAAACTTCAAAAACTTTTCTTTTCTTAAAAATTCGTACTCAGTCAAATATATTCATATAAATTGAAGTGGATGGAATAATTCTTCAATCCGTACCTATATTAATATTGAACGAAGCTTGAGAAATAGTAGTTTTATTTGAAAACACTCCATACCGTCTGTGATTCCCAGGTGGATTTTTTTCAGAATGAGTCTTGCATTAATACGTCAAATTTCAATTAACTACCTTGAACTTTGCTCATAGTTCATTAAAGGAAAATTTACACAACATATCAAACATTTACGCGATACTTATCAATCATAGTTATATTTTTAGAAAATTACCATTTGTTGCTATATTTAAATTTTATTATAAATTTACATGAAACTAATTATTTTGAACTGAAACAAGAGAGCAACACGCTCTCGTACCTCAATTGATTTCGACTCTCAACTAGAGCTTCTATGAATGCTACAGGTTGTATTCGATACACTTCTGAATACAAGCCAATAACAAATAAACGGTAGCTACGAATAGTAATTAAGAAAACTATATTTGCGCATAGTAATTAGGCTCTAAGCTATAGTGCTTTACTTCAACTATACTTGTCTCTTACAAAGCCAAGTTCAACCGAATATGGTTTAATTTGTAGTTTGTACTTCAATTAAATTACTACTTAACGTTATTATTAAAATAAATGCATTATATGCTTTTGTTACCTGTTTTGCCATAACTTGCAAAAGCGTAAGCAATATATTCAAGTTGATGTTTGGCGATAAAGATTTGGGATTAATTTGTGTAAGTATATTTCAGAATATAATTTGTGTAAGTAGGAAAGATGTTTACAAGTAGATTTAAAGTAACTAAGAAAACAATAATAACGAACAAAACTGCAAAGAGTACGAAAAATATGTTATTATAAGAAAATTACATATCCTCAACAATAAAGACAAAGAACCTTAAAATCAAACAAATTGATCAACTGCATTTGGATGAAGCAATATTTAACCAGTAAAAGGACGAGTTCTTCTTGCTAACATTTGGACAAGGGAGGGACACCGATATACTCTTTGTTTCAAGATTGTAAACGTAAAGACAACGATCTTTGCACTCCATGAAGTAGACGGAATTTCCCTTAAGATTAGTGCCTCTTGTGGAGCAAGTCCTCCCCCAGGAATTACATAGAAAAATTGCAGTTTCGCCAATATTTTTCACCTCTACCCACACTTTATTAACAAGATCAAACCGAAATATAAGAAAACCGTATACCTCCCCATTCATGAGCCTACCAAAATATAACTTGTGAACATATAACAACATATCATCATCGTCACGTGAGGATTGAATGAGGTATCCGCGAGAGCATATCATGTCTAAGAATTTGCTATAATCGTAAACACGTTGGTTAACTATTGGTGTAACTGTTACTATTCCCGAGTCATTATCTAGATCCAAAAGTACTAAAAATGATCCTTGGCGTGTTAATCCGTAGATGTTTTTCTTGAAACTTGTCCATAGATGCAAATCGTCATCTCCAGCAATTGGTTCCAAATCGTGTCTATGAAATTCTTGATTATAACCCGGTTTACAGAAGTATAGTGTAGACTGCTTTACATTCATGTCATCAGATTCATCAATTAGGAAGACAACGCGACATTCAGGATCATAGGGTGGTGCAGACAAGAGGCACATCAGATTATAGTATTTAGGAACTGGTGGGAGCTGAATTTTGTCATTTGAAGTAGGATTCCAAAGGCAACAATCACGAGAATCATAATCTAGTAACACCATCCACTCATCAGCATAAGCACAAATTCTTTTATTTTGAAGCTCAGGTATAGTCTTGACATAGTACCGGTTCTCTGATATGCTAAAAAATGTTTGCTTTTGCATGTCATTTCCATGACAAATAACAAGCCAAGGGTGTGGTGGTGCAATAACAGGAGGTAGACCATATTTTGACTCTTCGTTTTTGTATTCTTCCAACCTCATCATTTTTTTTTCTTTCTCTGCAAAAGAAAGATAATAATACTGAATGTTCTAAGCCAATTTGTAATATTATTAAGAAAAAATAGGATACATAGTAGAATTACTATATAAAAAGTATGATAAAAGATAATATGATTATTTAAATAAGGAAAGACAAGATGAGAGAAAAAAATAAGGTAACAACACTCCTACACCAAATTCGTCCTTCCATAAAGTGATACTCCCTCCGGTTCAAAATAGGTGATTTTTTTGCCTTTTTTTTTTGTGGTCCATTTTTTCAGATTTCAAGAATGAATGAATTATATTTTTCCTACATTACCCTTAGAATAAATAGTGTTGGAGTATGTGTTAGGAGGATTTATGTGAGATAGTAAAGGTTAATATGGTACATTTAATTGCTAATTAATGTTAAAATGTGAATTTCTTAATCTGTGTGAAAACATCCAAAAAATCACTTATTTGGGACCTGAGAGAGTACTTTTCGTCGTTATGTAACGATGAATTTAATGATACGATACAATAAAATTTAAATAACAATCAAAATAAATATTATATTTAAAATAACAATATAAAACAACATAATTGGTAACAACCATCCAAACAAGCTGTAAAGCGAAATACTTAATTCAACATCTTGTGAATAAATTGAAATAGCAACCAAAAGAAAGGTAAAAAAGAAGCCAAGGAAAGCACCAAAAAACTTACATTGCAACGTGGTTATGTTTTGAAGGGCAACCTCGTTTTAAAGACTAATAAGAATAAGGTGTGTGTTTCATCAGCTTAAATAAGTAATGGATTCCAAATACGATAAGGAAAAGGAATTCAATAAGTTACTACTTGGACGTACGGCAAGAGTAAATATCTTATTTTTTTTCCTTTTTAATAACTAATTAGGGTTTCCTCTGATCTCATAAATAATAAAACCAGTTATACGTTTTTTGACAGGGTTTGTACCAAAACTTTTAAAGAAGGAAAATACTCGTTGCTATGCTATTCCAATAAGAAAAGGATTCCTTTGCCGGTTGTAGTTTATATAAGGTAAGGAGTCCTTTGCCAATTTAAGCTTTGAAGTCCAATTCGTGGTTTTTCACATCATTCTCACAATTAAGATCGACTAAATTTAAAGCGAATGGAGGTTGCAGATTATGATGAATTGTGGTCTGATTATGTTCCAACAGACATACTCGGATTAATATCATCACGTCTCGTTGCTGGTGATTATTTTGCTTTTCGTGTCGTTTGTAAAAGATGGCGATTCGAGTCCGTAGCACCTCCACTCCCACTCCCATACATGATTCCCCATCGTTGCCTTGTTTGATGACCTTAAATGAAGAAACCGGCATTATAGAGTTCTTTGATCCGGTGTACAATGCCATAACTCACAAGATGGATATTCCAAAATTAAAGGGGGGCCGAATTCGTAGCGCAAAAGCTAATTTGGTTGCTCGTGAGTCATGGGAACCGTGGCATGTTCTTTTTCAATCCCATTAGCAATGACATAATTGAACTCCCTGATCTACTAGAGGAGGTGGAGAATCATTTCCCGGCTTGGACCTTTTCGTGTTCCCCGGACTCTCTTCATCATCCGATTGTTTTGTCGTTGGTTGGTTTTGACAATTTTGGCGATCCACCACCTGTATACATCATCAAAGTTGGAGATAGTAGTTGGACGTATTATTCACGTTATCTGGGTGCCATAATCCGGTATTTTTCAATAATAATATTGTTTGGATATGGGGTGATAAAGGAAATATGGGAATACTAAATATCAAGGAAAACTCTGCAGAGG